>JAOEHV020114634.1:378-15027 GCA_025447995.2 Isaurus tuberculatus | reverse complement strand
TTTCTCGTGCCCTCTTACGTCATAACCATTTTCTAAACTTGTCTAGAAACACGCGCGATGCTGTTTTATTCCCTTAAAATAAAACAACATAAAACAAACTCATCTTTCCATATACTTTAGATTAGGTATCTTTTCTTTCTATGGTGATGATATAGATGGCATAGACGTCATTTGTTTGTGTAGTTTCAGAAAAGTTTCTCCTTCGTTCTGTTCGATCAGTTTGAGTCACCTTCAGTGTTACGAGAGTGTTCATAAAGTTTCAGAATACTGAAATTTTGAGATTGTTATGAAAGTTTGTGTACTGGGCTCATTTTTTTCTTCTTATAAAAAAAATACAAGTACTTAGCAGCGTGCTGGGTATAAATTTACTTTTCATTTACTCGTTTATTTGTAAAATCTTTTTTAAAAGAACGAAAAGCTAAAACTTGCCGAAAATTCAAGACTTTATCGAGAACGGAGTAACTGCAGAATACCCTGCAACTATTGTTCTCGATTTAACCGCGCATTTATTTTTAAAGAACGACGAATGCGCAAGAATAAATTACCGAAAGTAGCAGGGGTGAGTAACTGCAGAATACCCTGCCACTATTGTTCTCGATTTAACTGCGCAAATAAAAATGTAAAATAAGGTGTTGATCTGTTGCTTGCTCAGCAGAGGTGACGGGAAAGTGCCATATTTTTATTCTCTGGAATGGTGTTCTTACATCTCTAAGACTCTGCTAAAACTAAACTAGATATTGTTTTCTTCAGCGTATTAATTTTGAGATATTTGACCGATATAGTAATTAGCCCTAAGTTCCATCCTATACTAACAAAACGCCATTAAAAAGGTTTTATTTATAGAAACAATTTTTTGACGGCACTCTTATCTTATTTTAATGTCTTTCCTTTTCCTAAAAGGTTTTCGTCTTATCGTTCTGATGTCTGCAAACATGCACGTAAACTGAATTCCCGGTTTTTGATTAAAACCTGTTTATGTATCCGAATGATTCTTTGCTATCCTTTCTTTAACTATATACAATCTATGATCATATCAAATAAAGTCAGAGTATCCTAAAATCATAAAACAGGATTATGCTATTATCAATTTTATGGCTTACTCAATGCTTTTCCATTAGGACGGTCCCAAGTTGACTTTCAAAAAACACACGTCAATCATACTTGTGCAATTATCTGTCTCTGATCAGACATAAGCAATAGTTTTCGAAATTATGTCATGCGAATTTCAGCTTTTTCTAAAATATAAAATACTTATAATAAATCTTTATCATGTGTGAACATTTCTGTTACATAAAAAAAGTTTGCCTCATAACAACTGTGCCACTTTAAACAAAACAACCGCTAAAAAATTACTTCCGTGCTCATATAACTGCAAATAACAGTAATTGTTTTTCCATTGATACGAGCAATTAAGGGACCTTCTGTTTTAGCAAGAAAAGTTTGACCGCGAATCCACAATAGAAATGCTCTCCTAATGTCACTTTATTTTGCCGGAACGAAATTTTTCCGAAGTCCCCGGCCGTTTATCCCAAACCCACTGTTCATTTTCTTAACTTTTTTTACTAGAGGCATATCCTCCCATTGTTCCTGGATTTGAAGTTGTTTCAACCAGAAATAAATGCAAAATTTAGTTCTCAGAACAATTACCTATAAAGTTTGTAATTTCTATTTCAAGTATCTTTTACATCTTGAGAGATTGAGTCAGGTTTATAAAACAATCACATGTGTTCTTAAAATTGCGAACGATAAACATGAATTTTAATTATATAATTTTACGTTTATATATATTTTTTTGTTTCAGTTATTTTTTAGCGGTTTTATCAAATCTTGGTGGTAACATTTTCTTCATTACACGAAATAATCATATCAGGCTTCGTTTCAATGTCTTCCAAATGAATTGGCAAGTACCCTTCATCCAACGTATCAACTACAAATCCTTCCTCATTGCTAGGTTTTTCTGAATCTTCCTTTTCTAACTCTTTATCACTTGCCTTCAAGTTGTCTTCATCCTGAGAATTATCTCCTTTTTCTTCATTACTTTGTTTTCGGGCTCGCGCTTGATTTCCCTTCTCTAGTTTAGCGGCTCTATCTTTAAATTTAGAACCTTCTAGATGTATGCCTTCTTTACTGCTCGAGTCATTGTCTTTTGCCAAATTGGTTTTGCCGCTTGGATGCAACGATGACTCCGTTGCAGTTTCACCATTGAAACCGGAGTTCGTGCAACCAATATTTGGTTCTTTAAGTCTCTCTTCGTCTTCTTCGTGTATTTCGTGTAAGTCCACTTCAAAGTTCTCCGTTCTATGGGTCTCTAGAACAGATTCATTATCGTTTGTATGCATATTTCTCGTTTCATCCTTATTTGAACTTCCCTCGGTATCATGCTCAAGTGACGGATTGCTATTTTGAACAGTTTCTTTAAATTTCTTTGCTGCAATGTTCTTCCTCTTTCTATCGGTTTCTCTGTTCATGTTCTTGGTGTTTACTTCGTTTTTCCCTCGTGGTATGTTCGGACTTGCACCAATGGCGTTAAAAATGAGAATTCTGCGTAAAAAAGTTAAAACCCTCTTGTCCGAAATGATATAAACAACGGGAATTATTAAGAAACAAACGAAAGAAACAGAATACATCCACTGGTATGCACAAAACGCCCATTTTACTGGTAAAAATGTATAAACAGTCGCCATAATACCAAACGGCGCCCACGTAACGATGTAGGCGCAACTCAAGGCAATACAAGTTTTTGTAAAATCTATTTTCCGCTGCTTTTCTCTGGGACCGAACATTGCTCCCATCTTGGACCTGTGTTTTCTTATATATCTAGCTGCGCCAATAAGGAATTGGGTCACTACACTACAACAAGTTGAAACAACAACGGTAATGACAACGACTCTAAAAATTAAATCCTTAGAGACTGCGGAAAATTTTTCCTTAAAGGCGTACGAACAGAATGGCACAGTCGTGGCTTTTTCATGGCAAGTAACTAGTCCAACGACGGTCGACAACACCCAAATTATACCAGTAGCATAAATAGCTGTTTTATTAGAAAATTTTCTCTCATGGGCAAATCGAGTGAGCGCCTCGAATCGGTCCACGGCAATCGTTGCCAAAGTTGCCAGATTAGAAAAGAAAAATATCAGAAGTAAACTAAATTCCCAGTGGCAAATGTCTATGAACTGTTGTGAAGTTGAAGTATTGCTTTTCAAAGTATCATCGATGTGCAGTGGAACGCACACCAAAAGGGCACCAATGTCCACAGTTGCGAGGCTCAGTATGAGTATCTTATCTGGAGTCTTACTAGCTTTGAATTGTTCAACCGAGAAAATACAAAGCTGGCTGTTCGCAAGGAGACCAAAAACCAGTGTAGCGATATTAAATGCCACATGGGCACTAACCGCAGGACAAGTAGCCGAAATTCGCGTATGGTTTCTTGCAATGGAGATGTTTGCACTAATATTCAGGAACGCAGCCATTTTTAGTTTCCTACCCTTGGTTTATCTATTGCTTTAAATTTTGCATTTTATAAACGGAAGGCAAGACCAACTGAATGAGCCACCACACAAACGATTCATTTTAGTTTTCAAACTTTACAATGACGCAGCTGTAAAGTGATTCGAATCTAATTAAGATATTATTCAACTGACTCTGGACATTATTCAAAACTCTGCAAAACACGCGAGATATAAAAAACCGAAAAAATTATAATACGACTTTTTGGCATAAAATATCAAATGTTGAAAAAAATAGCCGGGCTTTATAGCCAGTGCGGACGGCGCTTTATTCGTCTTTCTTAAATTGAGGATTCGGTTAGCCAAAGCAACCAAAATTCTTATAGAACTCGGAAGTTGTTCCGCTGAGGATCAATAGAAAAGTATAGAAGAAATACATGTTGGGTCGCACGATAAAGTGCAACCATGTTTGAGTTATTATAAATATTCAAAACATAAGCGGTACATACAAATAGAACTGGCAGTGATTAATGCCGAAGAAACTCTTATATTTTTGTTTCGATTAACACAATCGAGGGGACACAAATCATTGTATATAAAGCCCTATAAAAACACTCAAAACAACTGCTCTGTCTGTCATGATAAAAGATACTGACAAAATTTACTATTGAACGTAAGCATCAAAACGATCGCTAATGATATCGGTAAAAATGTAAATAAACCATAAATTATGGCATTTACATTACTGTACAAAATGTTAATCCCCACCCATAACTTTGGCTGTATTTCATTAATTTAGGCTTAATACAAATACATTATATACTGCTCCCTTGTTAAACTTAGAAGATTAGTGCAAAACTGAAATTTAAAGGAAATAAATTAATTCAAAACTAGTTGAATAAGACAGCAAAACACGGATGTTTAAAATAATCATGTAAAAAAGTAATCTATAACCGTTCAATTGTTCAGTTTGGAACCATCTGTTTTTTTATCTTTCCTTCCAATTTACTTTTTATCGTTTAGCTTTTAAAAAACAACTTATTTCCTCTGTGCTTTAAATTCAACCTCCAATTGAATACCAAAAGTTCAATCTTTAATTGAAGCGAATTCAGAAATTTCCTTTCCTTTCAACTTCATGCAAAACCGTTGTTAGAAAAGGTGTGAAGATTTGAGAAAAATGAATAAAATGTTAATTATGAATTTCAGAAGTTAAGTAAAAAAAAAAATGTTTTGAATAACTTTCATCACTTTGCATCATAATTTTTACGGTCTTCTCGCTGAAACCAAACATCCAAGCGGAATTTTAAAAAATCTGTATAACGATGTAAAGACATTTAAAATTTATACTGTAATCATGAGACTTAACAACGAGCCGATATCATAAAATTGAAAGCTTATAGTCTTAGTGACCAGTTCTTGTAATTAATTTTTGAATCCTAAAAGCGTCTTGCAGAATTGCCGACATGCTTACTTCATTTACCACTGAAAAATCAGTTGCCATTTCTAGATTCCCTTATCTCACGCAATAAAGGAAAACTTTATTTTGATGTTTATCGAAAACCTAATCTTACTGATAGATATCTTGAATTTTATTTGCACCACCACTAAAAACAAAATTTAAATCAGTACCGCCGCATTACTTTACACAAAGCCTTGAATCTTCCAAAGACAGATGGCGAAGTGCTATCGCTCGAAACGTCGGCTTCGCACTTTACTTACGGCGATGATTGAACATTGCAACCCATGGTTGATTAAATCTTATGTTTAATCCATTTTTAACATTTAAAGAATATTTTTTTAAATGAGCTGAGCTATTTAATCAACTGCGCTACGTAATTTTACAGTATAATACGGTAAGATAATCGCATGGGGCCGAATAAAATTAAGGATTAAAATGACGCGTGTTTTCTGAATTTGCTGAAATTGCTCGAGGCGCGCAGTAATGAGGGAAATTTCAGCAACTTCTGAAAACAAAAGTAATATCATAAATCTTTAATTTCACGAGGACCTATTGAAATTACTTGTTGATAACATAGAGGGCAAAATTACTGAATTTCTGAAGGCGCTCTTCAGTAATCAGTCATATAGGAAGCCATTTAATGTTGACAAAGAATCGATCACTACAAACACACGAATGAGCTGAAGTGAAATTTTATTTTTGCACAAAGATACTAGAACATTGACAACCAGGGCTGCTAACAGACTTTCAACTTTAAAAATATAAAGTTAATGCTTTTAAGTAAAAGCGTTTAAAACGCTTTCAGATCGATCCTTCAGAACTGATCTGATTCTTCGATGAAGACAGTGTTTGGTTCAGGGCACCATTTTCGTACTCTTCTAAATTTGCTAGGAAGTTTTTTTCATTAGCCCACTTTTTGAAAACGTTCTTCCAGTGCTCCGTGCTTTTCTTTGTGTTTTCATTTTCCCTCTTGTCTTTTATTTCTTCGACATATTCCTTGTCAACTGTCTCGAAACGAGACGCCATTGTAACAGAAAATTCTTTAGCAACAACTTCTAAACAGCATAAATTGCTATTAAATGAAATGGTTACCAACAAAAAACGGTCCCAAGTTTCAAGATCCAAATCAATTTCAAGTAGTTCTTGCATGGCAGTTACTTCAAAGATATTTCGATGACTTTCATGCTTAGGTCGAGTAACGAATAATTGGCCATTACGTTCATAAACGAGAGTTAAAAGTTCCCATAAATAAGATTATAGCTTTATCTTTCCGTCCACTACAGTCTGGCGATAACTTTCCGTTCAACCAGCAGTTCAGGTGTTAGGTCTGACAACGAAGAACACCCTGTATGGTAGAAAAAGTGTTCTAAATTTTAAACGTACAGTTTTTACGGCAATACAAAGACCAGAATATTTCACGAAATAATCGTTTCCGGTTACGTGTCGGTTATTTGCTGGCAAAATGACGGAACTTAAAACTGGTTTCCGACAATTTCTGAAATCTCCAGGCCTGATATACCGTATTATAACTAATAAGCTATCAATTTCCATATACAGCTATACATGTAGTCAGTAGACGTAATGCTTGCTTACTAGAAATGTATTTATTATAAAATTTCAACCCTACTTTTTATAGTCTCCTTTATAAAAAAAAAAAAAAATAGGTTCCCATGATCAGAATTTACAAAACCGAAAAGTGATTTCCGACAGTTTCCCATGTACAGTTACACGGAACCGAAAACTGGTTTCCGATAATTTCTGAAATCTCCAGGCCTGGATGCAGAGACTTCCGTCCTGTGGACCAACTGATTTCGGTATTTTTTGAGGTTAAAGGTCTCAAGGGGAAACACATGGACTTGTAACGAAGGTTTTATTTTGTGGCATGTTGGCAGTTAGATACAACGCTTACTTTAAACAACTCGAGTTTAAATTCTTTTTTGGAGACCAGTGTGACTATTGTAAGGAGCCTTAGGCCTCCGACAAAACAACTTGGTCGTCACCATGGCCAAGCTAACATTTTGGACTGGGCACAAGCATTATGCTTTCACTGTCGTTGATTATCTCATATGGAAACCTGAGCCAGCAATTTAGTTACGTGAAGCTGCCAAAGGCTGCTAACATTCAGGTTCACTATTATTTATGGTAGAACTAAGGCTTAACATTTATCATCCCCAACTAACGTGGTCTTAATGCCCATATTAGTGACTGCAAGTACTAGATGCTGGCACGCATGTGCTATCAATACTAGTAATTATTGTTCCAGCCACATCCCACAAGCATTACGGTTTTACTGTTCCTTATTATTATAACCCGTCAGTAGGTAAACCTTGACGTTCTACTAAACAGAAACAACTGTCGGTGAGTTGTGCCGTGCTAATAAGACCTAGCCGAGGCAGATAACCCGTAAGTGGGTAAACCTTGACGTTCTACTAAACAGAAACAGCTGTCGGTGAGTTGCGCCGTGCTAGTAAGACCTAGCCCGAGGTAGATAACCCGTCAGTGGGTAAACCTTGACGTTCTACTAAACAGAAACAGCTGTCGGTGAGTTTCGCCGTGCTAGTAAGACCTAGCCCGAGGTAGATGACCCGTCAGTGGGTAAACCTTGACGTTCTACTAAACATACTGATATACAGCGAGGAGACAAAGAATTCAAACACGTACTACCCCGAATCAAAAGACGGGCAGAACAAAACAGTTTGATTGAAAGACTTTAAAAGGAGAAAAAAATCTGCTAAGCAAATAACTTCAACACACCGGGCGCCCAGATTAAAAGTCAAACAAAAAATGTCGCTCAAACAAAAACTCAAGAAATGAAAGGAGCGCACAAATCTCAGGTGCTTCGACAGCAAAACAAGAACTTCATTATTATGGAGTTATAAAACTGAGTCAATAAATGCGTAGAACCCAAACATAATAACTCAACTCAACTCAACTCAAAACTAAAATGCAAAGCAAGTATTTCCAAATGGCCATCATTTGATAATTGGACAGCCTAATGGAAAGAACATCGACATTTGTTGACAATTTTATTCAATCAAAACAAACTACAACACAGCGTGGTTTGTGCAGCTGGTAAAATCTATGCCTTCCAACCACAAAGTCCCAGATTCAATTCCTCTGCTCTGCCGAAATTTGAACATTTGTGTGACCTTCTTTTTGCACTAAAGCTTATTCAGTTTTCAATCCTTACGAGGTCAGTAAATGAGAACCTCCTTCGGCTGGGAGCTAATCTGCAATGGATTAGAGTCCCATCCTGGGGAAGTCAAGGACTCTCATCCGCTTAACACTACGGAAACCGGAGATAAGCGCCGGCCCCATGGGCCACTAGGCTCGTAAAAGGATCTAGCATTTTCATTTAATTTTTATAGGAACAAGAGCCTGTTTGTAAGCAATGCCATGCTGAAGAGGCTTAGCATTATTCATGGTAAGTTTAGTGAGTTTATAAAGGGTTTATTGAGCTACCAACGTGGACCTAGTGCCAATCTTAGTGGCTGCAACTAATAGATACTAGCATCCATGTGCTTCATATTTTTTCCATGTTCTAAACGATGAATTCAATAATTATTTGCCTATAACAATGACCCAGGAGACTGAAACGAGACGTAAGAACAAAACGTACCTGAGAGTATCATTGCCCTCTTTAGCTCCTCTCTCAAAATCTTGAGAACTTTTAAAACTCCTTCTTCTCCCTATAATAAAGGAACACCAAAGTTTGATTATAAAATACCTCGAATAGTACGTGCGTTCTGATTAGTTGTGAAGTGTGTTTGCATTAGCTACTGCAAACACGGTTTTGACATCAATCATACTCGTCATTTGTATTCTTTATTCACATCCCTGAATCTAACTTCCAGTCGCCTCCTTCATGATTGCTATATAGATAAATATTAATATAAAACATATAAAATATATAAAACATATAAAACATAATAAAAGAAAAAATAACTATAATAATGAACTAGTAACAATAAGCCAGTCTAAATAAATGTGTTTTTAGTTGGTGTTTAAATAGAGAAATTGATTTAATTTGACGCAATTCTATAGGCAGAGAATTCCATAATTTTGGTGCTGCAATGGCAAATGCTCTATCTCCTAAAGTCTTCTTAGTTTTAATCGATGGAACACTAAGAAACAAACTATCAGCAGACCTAAGATTGTACACAAATGACTTAATAGCCCCAAGATCCCTAATGTACTTTGGTGCAAGCTCATCAATAGCTTTAAATGTTAATAAGATGTCTCAACTCCTCAGCTCTTATTTTCACTTCCATCGTTATATGCTTTTCTACCACGATTTCCTTCTCTCTCTCTTTCTCTCTTCATCTTCATTACAGCCCCTTTATCCCACCCCACCCACACCCTGACTAAATTCATTTGCCTCTCTGCCTTTTAAACCATTCTAACCTCCCCCTCCCTTCATCTTCTAAGTTAACACTCTTCCGAAACTTGTTAAAGTGTATATACATCGAAATTTTTGGTCCCATTTTTATTCTTGAATCTCAATTTTGGGTCTTTTCTGAGTATTTTGACGTATAGCATGTAGAATTCCGAGCACGGGAAGATATTAAATTTTATCGAAATGATAACCTATCTAGAACCATTTTTTCGGATTATATTTACTTATAATTTAGGTCTTACTCTTAGTTGTAGTACTTGCTCGCTTAAAACAGTAAGAATGACACGTTTTCAATCAGTTTAAACTTTTATTTGCACCAGCTACTTTGGATATAAATAGTAGTTTACAATACAAGTTGAACAGTATGGAACTGTTGCACAATATTGGAGTTTAGAATATTACGAAAATCGTTTCCTCCGACGTGAATAATTCACTGATAGCGATAACACGACTAATCTCATTTCCGCTCTTCATGTTTGTTTCGCGTGTCCTTTATGTGACGTCACAGACTGAAAGCGCTGATCCGGAAAAAAATGGTCTAGGTAGGTTATCGTTTCGATAAAATTTAATATCTTCCCGTGCACGGACTTCTACATGCTATACATCAAAATACTCAGGAAAGACCCCGAATTGAGATTCAAGAATAAAAATGGGACCAAAAATTTCGATGCATATACACTTTAACTTTCCATCTTCTGACTTATTCTCACTCAACAATTATCTTATTCACACCTCTTACTCTCAGCTTCACCCTCCTTACTCATCTTGATTCCCCTAATTTCACCCATCATTGCCTCTCACCGTTCTACCCCACGTTACCCCCCCCCCCCACGTCTCATCCTTTACACTATCAATCTTTTCAGAGGCTTCACTTCCAATCTTTTAACCTTACTCATGACCAATCTTATTGCACAGATCTCACTTTTAGTTTAACTCTCGTCCTTTACTGCAACAATTACCTTTTTTCTCACCGTCCTTTGTTAAAACCCTTAACCCTGCAACGACAAACAACACTCTCACCCCCTTACCTCCTCCCTTTACATGATATGTCGACTCGACACATCTTAGGTAAACTTACTAAATCATACTAAAACCATTCTTTCTCTCGGCCTTCGCCCTGATTCCAACCCTTTACCGCCTCCCCTTCCTCCCCACCCTCACTCTCTCATTACCTGACATGTCAACCCCCACACTACTGGTCTGCCAACAAAAACCATTTGAGCACCAAGTGCCAAAGCTTTTAACACGTCTGTTCCCATGCGAATTCCTCCGTCCATGTAGATTTCTACTTTTCCTTTTACTGCTTGAACTATTTCCTGCAATGCGTCAATCTAAAACGCAAAATCGTTTTAACAAAGTTCATAAATTGATACTCCCATTTTTGGTTTAACAAGCAGCAAAAGTGTAATGCAATGCATCTTTTTTCCAAAAGTAAATTAATGCCTTAGACGTTACTAACGAGACCCTCGGTAATGACAATGACATGTAATATCTCTGTTTTGTTTTCAAAATCAATTGAACAAATACGTTTAAGTAATTTAAGAGCAAGAAAGACCGGTAGTCTATTTTGTGCTGTAGATGTTTTACGCGTTGAACTGAATTACAAAATTAATAAAGTGCGTCTGCAAGTAGGTAAAACACTTAATTAAATCAATTTTAGATTGAAATGTTTAATCATTGCCGTAAAAAGTGTGAAAAGGTGATGTAGCAGGGAGCAAAGAGCTAACGCTCGTAACGTCAGCTTCATATTCTACATACGGCAATGAATAATTATTTGAACCAAAAGTTGATTATATCACATAGGTTTTCTGCGTATCGTGTCTGATAAAACGTTGCTTACGTGTCAAAAAATCAAAAGTGTTGTTGCATTTTGAAAGCCCCCGCATCACATATTTGGTAAATGAGTAACAGTTTCGGCTGGGAGCTAACCTGTGATGGATTAGTGTCCTGTCCAGGAGGAGTCAAGGACTCTCATCCGCTTAACACTACGGAAACCGGAGATAGGCGCCGGCTCCTGTGGGCCACTAAGCTCGTAAAAAAATTTAGCTTTTAGCTTTTGAAGACCATTCTTTTAATGTAATAAGGTCAGCAGTGAAATAACAAAAGTCAGACTGTCCAACAACGAGAGTAAGCAGAATCGGGAGCAATCTTTGAGCTCAGAGGGGGCGAACGGGTCTAGAGTCATGATCCCTCAAAAAAGTTTTAAATTTATAACGGCTTGGAAACGCCCTTCCTAGCGTCCTCAGATTGACAAACCTTTGCACTAGTCAATTTCGGAAGAGACTATCGACCTTCGAATGCGCGAGCGTTTAAGGGGGAGAAGGAGGTTTGGAGCATTCTCCGTCAGAAAATTTTGAAATTTCTAGGCTTGCAAACGCCATTTCTAGCGTTCTTAGATTGACAAAGTTTTGAATTAGAAAATCACGGTAGAGATTTTCGACCTTCGAATGCGCGAGCCTTTAGGGTGGGAGGAGGGGGGGATTAGAAGCATTCTCCATCAGAAAATGTTGAAATCTTTAAGCTTGGAAACACGATTCATTTCTAGCGTGCTAGGATAACAATCTCTGCAGCGTTATACTCTATCTCCTGTCCTTGCAATGTAAATTTTTACAAAACTTTACAAAAGTATTCCAACGGATGTCAAAATCATTTAAAAAATTGAGATTGTTGGACAATCAGAAAAGTTATTAAATAAAATCAAACAATGAATACCCAAACTAGGTCTTTCTATATTCACATAAGAAATGGTTATACCCACAGTTGCCAACACTCCATCAAGCTGCCGTCCTCCGTGGTTTGAAACAATTATTCCATTCACTCCATGTTCAACAGCTAAGTGTACATCCTCGGCAGTCAAAATACCTTTGAGGACTATTGGAAGTGTAGTGATGTTTTTCAGATAGTCAATGGTTGACCATGAGATTTCCGGATCCACAAATCTGGTAGCAACTTCAAATCGTTTGGCCTCAGGACAACTCTCTATTAATCCTTCAAATACTCCACAGGAAAAATGGGACGGCAGGCAGTCTTTATTTCGCATTTCATGATATCTCACGCCAGCTAATGGCGTATCAATTGTTACTACTACTGCTTTAAAATCCAGTTCTTCTGCCTTTTTCAGAATCATTTTGTTAAGTTTCATGTCTTTGAGAGGATATAGCTGGAACCATTTCAATAATGATGGAGCTGTCTTAGAAACTTCTTCCATAGAGCGTGTTGCCATCATGCTATGAACATAACATGTACGTAGTTTATCTGCCGCTAAAAAAGAAACAATAAACTGAAGAGTTAGTTGTCTAATTACTCTCTCTAAACGCACACCTATCTAAAAACGGAAACAGCTTTGGTCCCTACCATTTCACATTTCAAGGAATGAATTTGAAATTTTATATAAGTAAGTTTTATGTAAGTAATGATTTAACGTTTTATAAGTACACTCAACAAAATTACTCAATTCTGATTGGTCGAGAGCTGTACAATTTAATCCAAAATAGTGCTCAATGGGAGTACCTATTAAGTTTCCATGGCAACGGCACGTAAGCACAATCATGAGCGCCAAGTTTGAACGTCAACAAAGAAATGGTCGATAGTTGCTTCTCTATTTCCAGCGAAGACGTGCTCAAAAACTATTAATCTTGAAATAATCATCTTGTTTTTAGTGTTACACACAATTCTTGAATAGTTTGGATGACTCTACTTTTACCAAAATAAAATATATTTTCAGTGCAACGTTATCTAAAAATTCATAATTTTGTTGAATGTACTATAAATAGAAATGAGGCTCGTGCAATTTTGAGAACTTTCAAAATCACTTGTACCAATTAATCACGAATTGTACTCGAGGTTGTGTGATTTCCTATACCAAAAGTCGAAAATTAGATAAAGTGTATTGTGTAAAATGCTGTTTAATTGTCAAAAAATGTATCATATGTTGAAGCATTGTTCACTGTTGCAATACTACATTTGAAGAGCTTTTCTAAAACAGTTAGATTGATTATTGCAGTTAGTCGAATGAGGCCCAGTCAAATTTCGAAAAAAATCACGCGTCTTTTGGCCTAATTCGAATTAATTGCCCGACCTCAAAGAGGGCAATTCTTTCAGAATTAGGCCAAAAGACAAGTGATTTTTTTCCAAATATTGACGAGAACTCATTTGATCACCTTTTAATAATATAGCAGACAAATTAGCCATAGTTCAGACCTGGGTTTTTCGCTTCTGGAGTCACAAAATCTTTATTTTTGCTCACGTGACGAACTAGTTGCCATGGAAAATTTGTAATTGCCCATGTGAAATTTCAAACAAAGGGAAATCACAGATAAATCGCTGGCCAAAATCCGTCTATATTTTGTCTGCTATATTACTAACCTCTAAAACCAGGACTCATCCACTTTGCAATTAAGCACATACACGTGATTGCAGCTATACTTTATTTTTTAGCACTTTTATGTTATGCATCGATCAAATCGAAGCTTAAACATCTCCCCCCGGCCAACCCCGGGAGTATTTGAACTTTTTAAAATCTTTATGGTCCAAACAATTCACGCCACCTTCTGCAACAGTACTATCTGCCATTTTGCTCCGCGCTGATCACTTCAAATGCCTGACCCTCCCCCTCCCTTACGTTCAAACTCCCGCCTCGCGAGCATGAAAGCTGGTCAAATGCCCAGGGGTTGCCCGAGGGGGGGATGTTTAAGCTCCGATTTGATTGATGCATTACATATGTTATTATAATAAAGCAATTTTACAATGCAAGCTGGTTAACACTGGGGAGCTATAGCCTTAATTTGATAAGTCCACAGTCTATAATCTCTGACTTTCCCTGAATGGACACTTAGATACAACACACGTTAGCTTACAGCAGAAGCTGGTATATATTTTACAAGCCATTGAAAGAATCATAGGTAGTAAAGTGTGGCTTTCTTTGTTCTAGGTTTTTGTTCTCTCTTTCCTATTGAAATATGATGTTGACTGTGCACAGACTACAAAAGGTTTTCAGATGTAAATAAGGAAACAACCAATAGACTAACGAGCCATCACACCTAAAACAAAAGATCATAACCGTGACCGTCCACACAACATGAAACAAAGCAGCATTGTAATATTCTTTGTAGTTTTCTAAGTTTCATAAATATAACCAGTCCACTCTACTAACATTGAAAGACCATAAAGCTTATCAAGTAAACTCAATTTTTGCAGAGCACGGCTTAAAGCTAAACCTTTTAGCTGGAAGGTATGAAGAGACTACTTAACGGCCTTTTAAGTATGTACTTGTGTTGATAATATTGACAATAACATTAATGATAATAAAGAACATGTATAAGCTAATGCCCCATTGGTTACCTAGAACC
>JAOEHV020114543.1:0-15027 GCA_025447995.2 Isaurus tuberculatus | reverse complement strand
ACAAGGTTATATGACTATAATGAGAGAAAACACATAATATAAATTTATAATTAAGAATGTTTAGTGGTCAGCAGTAGTTAACAACAACTAGATCTTTGTTCTTTGTAGTACACATATGCAAAAATTTTGGAATTTCATCAGTTGTTCTGGGAAGTTCTTGAATGTCTTTAGTGTTGATCTTTTAAAAATGTGATAGTTGAGCAAAATCATTTCCTTTGGTTTTTAATGCATTGCACTTTAGAGACTTGCTGTTGATTTGATTAATTCAGCTTAACTATTAGAATAACTGTGTTTACAATTAATGATAATTTCTTAATTTTTAGTTTGATTTTTCAATATTTGACAATTCAACAATGCCAAGGACAGCTTCTGGGAAAAGGGCCAAGAAGTATCCAGCAATCACACCTAGTTTCCAGTCTACTACAATACCTCGTCTTTACTTTTGTAAGTTTAGATTGGTTACAATCATTTACAAAAATTAATGCACTTTGTGTATTGTATAGATATTTCAGCTGTCAAAAAGCAAAGGTAACTTGCACTGTTTTAGTCAATAGAAAATTAAACTAAACATCTTTCTTGGGTGGACATATAAGTTGTCACAAGAAAAAGAAAAAGGCAATCAATTTAGGAAGAGAGTTTTGGATAATCAGTGAACTGTTTGCAACAGACTAATTGAGCTCATATGCCATTTCTTTTTGTTTAACCCAGGTAGTCATAGGCTTGCCCTAAAGATAAAAAACTTGTTTAATGACAATTTGTAAAATGTTTTGCAATTAATGTACTAAAGAGATTTAAAAGGGTTTGTAAACACCAGCCCTATAGCTATGTGGGAAATAGGATATCTGTCTTTTGTTAAGCATAGTTTCCCTACATTATTGAAGAACATCAAAATTCTGTTATCGTATTACTCTTACATATCCATTATCTGCTTGAATGTGTTTTGGAATATAGAAGACTAAGCTTTAGGTTGTTTAATCATATGTGCAGTTTCAGCATCACAAAAGAATCCAAAGAAAAGTTGAATCTATTAAAACTTTAGCTTATTTCTTTCCCAACTACATGTAGGATATCATAGCAAGATTATGGGCACATTTGTTAATGATTATTAGTTTGTTAAACTTTTTAATTTTCACTAATTGTGTTCTCAGCTGGTACCAACACTCACTCCCTTGATTATCGGAAGTCTGCTGGAGGATTTATCCATGGATTCCGCTACACAGGTTAGATGATTATAATGATATATGGTGGTGGTGATGATGTGACTATGCAAAAATCGGTGATGCTGATGTTTATGGATAACTCTGATGATAATAATGATGTACATGGCTTTAACTGTGATGGTTTCAGTGATTACTATGCTGAGACAATGATGGTGATGACCATGACTGTGACAATAATGGTGATGATGATGATGATGATGACTATTTAATTTTAAATGACAGTGATTGTGATGGCAATAGTAGAATATCAAGAAAATAAGATTTTGGGTGACTATAATAATCACATGATAATCACAATAATGATAAAAAATCACGATGGTATTGGCAAAAAGATTTTGGTGTTAAAATTATATTGATGTAAATGATATTTATTGTTGTGGTGATAATGATAATGACAATGATTATTTATAAAAATGTTTATTGGGATTGATAATGATGATGATATTTAACATGATGAAAATGAACAAGATGGTTATTATGATCTGATGATTATAAGGATGATAAGATTGCTAAAAAAGATGAACTATTCAGTGTGAAAATGTTTTATTCTAAACCTTTTTTTTACCATTTTAACAATTTTTAGAAGTAGCGAGAAAAACTGTGTGATGATATGCAAATAGTAATGGTTTTCCCATTATTTTTCAGCTCGTGCTCTTCATCATATTCTAGAACAGAAACACCATGGAGTCGCGTGGCCACATACCCGACTACCAATCACTGAACTCTTGAATACTATCATCAAACGGATCAATGAGGGTTCAGTAAGTGAAGCTGTGTACCGATTTTTATCATCTAATAATCTACAAGTTTTGAAAATCCATATTATGGCTGGAACAAAATTCCAATAGCATGTTTTTAAAACGATTTCTCATCACCCTCATAATCTTTCACTCTTTTCTTCAGGTCTAGTTAAGTAGAATATTATGATGACTTTGGAACACATCCTTGTTCTACGGCAGCCGTTTTGGTTTGGTTGACCACCACAATTTTTACCGGAAGTGAAAGTGCAAGCAAAAGTCACGTATTGAATACAAAGAATTAGGGGTTCTTTGCATGCATGGCTCATGACGTGTACAAGCGATAGCACTATATAGTTTTATTAAGCAGTTAATTTGTTTATATATAATAGAACGATCTTTTCATAAATAACATATATATATATGATAACATATATAAACTGGCTCAGTGGTAGAGCGTCCGACTAGTGTACGGAAGGTCATTGGTTCGATTCCCATCTGGAGCTCAGATTTTTTCTGAGTTCTTTGTCTCCGCATTAGTTTATATTATGTTAGTTGATTTGTTGCATCTTTTTGTTTTCTAGGGCTTTTACCAGATGTTTTCGGTACTTGGCGATGTTATAGTTTTCCGTAAGTTGTCCTAAATTAGTGAATTATTAAATTGACTTATTCGTATGGGTCATTTCAATTAAAGAAGGTAATCTAAGAGAAAAACAAATAAAATGAAGAAGGTGCAATTTCTGAATTCCTGCAGAAGGCCTAGAGATTGAATGCGGTTGGCCACATGAACACCAACAGATACTTAAAATTTGGAAATTGAAAATTTTTAAAAATTTGTAGCCTTTCAGTGTGAAAATTAAGTATCCTGTATTTAGATAGCTAAATACTTTTCCGAGCCTAGTGGCCCATGGGGCCGACGCTTATCTCCGGTTTCCGTAGTATTAAGCGGATGAGAGTCGTTGACTCCCCCCGGACGGGACACCAAACCATCGCAGGTTAGCTCCCAGCCGAAGCTGGTACTCATTTAATATCGACCTTGTAAGTATGAAAAGTTGAGTAAGCTTTTGCGGAAAAAAAGGTCACACAAATGTTCAAATTCCGGCAGAGCCGAGGAATCGAACGTGGGACTTTGTGGTCGAAAGGCATAGATATTACCAACTGCACCAACCGTGCGCCTTAATTAGTCCTGTATTAACCATTTATATATTAGTTTAGTTTCATAAGATCAGAAGTTTGTCAATGTCCGAAAGAACTATATGCTTTGTAAGAGTAATGATGGAAGGGACAAAATAATTGTTAAATTATCACGTTTACTATGTTTTAAGATACTAATTTTATTATATAGATACCGATGCAATACCAGGATTTCTCCAATGAATAAAATTTGGTATCCAGTGAAGATACCATTTTTCTCTTTCACAATGTGAAGATATCACGGTTGTCATGACTACTTCAGTCTAGACAAAATTTAGTATTAATTTTTTTTAATTCTTTAATTTTTATCCACTAATTTTTTAATTTTTAATTTTTTTCATCGTTGTTCTGGTATTTCATTGGTGTCTATATAATAAACAGAATATTACATGTCCGCTTGTGGATACGAATTTAATCTTCTCGTGTTCAAGTCGATATCTCACTTGTTCTCTGCGCAGACTCGTGAGATATCGACTTCAACACTCGAAAATAAAATTCGTATCCACGAGCGGGGGATGTAATATCCTCTATTCATCTTTTCACGCGGGTGGATAATGTCCTTTCTACATGTTGAAATATTAGTTGTAGCATTAGTTGAGAGTTACTAAGTCATCAATTTATAACTTTAATTTAAAGGTTTCTATGACTTTAGTAGCTATAATTATTTTCTTTCTGTTTTCAGGCGATAATGGAGAGTTTGAATACTTTGAAGAGTTTCCTGTTAAACTGGTACATCGCTTAGAAAGTAAGTCAGACTTTTTTGTGTTTTATTTCTTGTGTGGGACAAAAATGGAAAAGAAACCAAGAACAACTTCTAGATCTGCCTTGACGAAATAAATCAGGTTAATGCATTTTTCGTTTTTCTTTCTTTGTTTATCCATTGGTTCATCCAGTGCAAAAAAGAGAGAAAGACTTAAAACTAAAGCACAGACAAGAAAGACAAGCCTCTTACACACGTCAACGGCTTGCTACAATTTGGGGCAAACTTTTTCCGCCTTTTTTCAAAGGCATCATGTGATTAGTTTAACGTTCTGTGAGTTCGTGAGGCGCCTCTCTTTCTTTGTGCACATCAACGTTAATGAAGAAAGACACGCTGCATTGTGTTTCTCTTCCTTGCTTTTAAAACAGAGGGAAATTCAAAGTTGAATCTTGCAAAATACTTAGTTTTTCATCTTATTCTTGCTCTTTTCAGGATACACAGGCCGCCCATCAGGACCAATGATTGTCATTAACATGGAGTATGGAAAAGACTTTTCAGGAGCAGGGTAAATGATCTTTTTGATTGGTCCTTCCTTTCTTCTGTTGTTAGTGAAGCACTCGTATGATCGCGTCATGTCGTTACCAGAATGCCTAATTGAAATTTTTTTCTTAAATGTCCCAAAAATAGAAATATTACTTCAAGTTTCCCCGTGTAATTTATATTGTAAATTACTAAAATGTATTAAAATCAAACGAAATGGTTTGTAATCAAAATAATCGGTGCCTCATTATTCAAAATTTATTTTTCATTGTATTTTTACAGAAAAGATATCTTTAGATCCGACCGCGCCACTGGAGAGCCTTCGGAAGCACACACCTCCAATTTTCTTCATCCTGTACTGTACTTCTATTCCAAGCCCCCAACTGGTGAGTAATTTGGAACTGTTTAAGGCAGGGATGAACATGGGCTGTTAGGTCCCAATGACCTTGGGCGAGTTTATAATGACTTTTTTGGATGGAGGGGGAGGCACAGGGAGCGTTATCATAATATCTTGAATACATATTTTTACAAATTTTTAGATTTAATGGCTTTTCGTTTTATAGAGAGATATTTAAACTGTTTTGTTAATCTTTCAGAATTGGAACGTGGGTCACTTCCAAGACCAGATAGACTTCACCACATAGTTGAAGATTTCTTGACCCTATGGTAAGACGTTTGTTCTCAGCATTTTTGATGTGGTATCCGTCTCCACTGAACTGTATATATGAGTACTACCTTCTACTGGGGCTGTTTCAGAAGGGTTCGGGACTAGTAGTACGCTTGACTAGAAAAGCCAACTAGTATAGAAAGGATTTAACGTTAGCTATTGATGTGCGCTCTAGAAGAAAAATAAAGCTGCGATCAAGGCCATGTTGCATGTTTTAACAATTATTTACTTATCCACTTCATCTCCGGTGGAACGTATGGTATGTCATAAAGCTTAAAGAATTTTACCTCGCTAATAGACAAAATAAAATTAACCAAGCGCAGCTGTCTGTAAATGTGATTTGATTCCTATGAAAAGTATTCTCTGTTATTCTCTCTAAAAGTAACTGAAGCAAATTATTTTCTCTCGTTAGGGATGGTCAAACGTCTCACATCCTACCACTTAGACGCTATCTCGAGTATGTCACTGACAGCGATCTCAGGGATTTTTTTGCTCAGTCTTGCTTCCAGGTGCGTCCATAAGGGCCCGTATTTAACAGCTTGCTATTTAGCTCTCGTTGATTAATTTTTTGTTGATAAGTCCTGCACCCGATTTGTTAAAGTGTAGTTAAGTAATTAAATTCTTATTTCTGATTGGCTGATTTTGCAGACTATTTTCAATTTTTCTCCTTCCAATTTAGCAAAGTTTTTGTTTGATAATCCCTGGCCTTTTATTAGCTTAAGTGACTGTATGTTGTTGATATCTGATTTCTCATTGACTTAAGTAGAGATCTAAAATCAATTAGCTAACTTCTTTAAGTAATCCCTGTTTTTGTTTGGCTAAATATATGCCTTTAATAAATATCCTTTTCGTGTCAGGCTGTGGTACACCTCAGTTTGTAATTTTCCTTTTTCTGATTGTCTTATGAGTTTGTAACCATTTCCTGCTTTCTAACAGTGTCGAGTTTTGGCCTAAGGAAACGAAAAAAAGAAGTCTTATGTTTTAAGCCAGTAGGCGCGGCGTATAAAACTAAGTTTTTGTTAAAAGTTATTCTTGTTTTTATTTCCACCGTCATCATACAGATGTTAATGACCCACGCCACTGTACCCATGTCGTGCCAGCAACATTATGTCAATGGTAAGTGCACTCTGAGATACTAATTGAAAACCATCTCTTTTTTTCTTTGTCATAAATGCAGCTCAGACTGTATTTTGTTGTATAAAGAAAAGGTTTATTTAATTTTGCCACAATGGAAGAGCCGTTCGACCAGAACCTATTCTGATTTCACTTAATTAACTATAGAATTATTCATTTTTTCAGCACCTGGTCTTAGAATAGCCAGAATAATTCGGAATTCTAAAAGGCAAGCAACAACAACAGCAAACAAAAAAGAGTGAACAGAAATACTTTGCGCTTGTAGTGGTATCTCAATAAAATGGGTCATTCCGAAAATAAACCGAAATAAACTTGAATTCAGTATAAACAATGACCTTCCTTTAAATTAATCTTCGTTCTGGTATTTTTCGTACAGGACCTATGCTACCAGGAACGGATGTTTTGTTGGATGTAGCAAGAGCTGGTACACTGATGTCATCGCAGTGATTGATAGACAAACGCATCTTGTTATTAAGAATGGTGTGGTAAAACGTCGCGAAACTGCATTGGATTGTGGGGAAATTTTTTTCAATTAAAATTCGGCTCATAAACACGTAACGTTTATTTTTTCGTCATTGTCACATATTTATTAAGGTCAAAGAGAAATTAAGTTTTTATATTTACTGTTTTCGAATCGCTTATAAACAGTCGTAATAGCTTTTGTAAGCAAAGAATAAAGACCAAACCAGTTTAAAAGACAGACACTGTCAATATTAACAGTAGGATAAAATAGTCATGCCTTTTTTTCTTAAAAGACCGTAATGCAAGGGAAATATATGCTTAAGGTAAATACTTCCTGTATTTAAAACCGCAAAATAAAGTGACGTAATAAATGTATAGTTATATACGGCTGCAATCTGCTTGTTTAACCCTTTAAGCCCCAAACACGAAAAATGACGTGTTGGCAAATTCTGCCAACTGAGTTCCATAGTATCTATATAAGCAGTTTGGGAGAATTTGGATTTTCAACTTCCACAGCTTATTCCACTTGATCAATTCCAAGTTTCTTATTACAAGTCATACTATTTTGTTTGAGTTATGTAAGGAGAAGTTAGACCTTGATAAATTGCCTGGGGTTGAAAGGGTTCTAATATCGAGTAGGTCTTCAGTGATGTTTGATTATTACCCATGAGATTAATTTCAGAAATATCGGATTGAGTTTGATTTCGCACAAACTTTCTGTCTAGAGATTACTGTCATAACTCTCCCATAACTAAAAACTGGGCAGTCAACGACTGCATGTGGCTACTGTACTGCTGTAATGATTTAGAGTAGTAAACAAGTACTCAAATGCAAACATTTTTGAAAATAGTCACATGTATAGTGTAGCTTACATTAGTGAAAAAATAGTCGCTCAAACGGCGCATGTTGCGTACTACTGCAAATTAAATAAGACTAACAATGATACAGGATATAGTCCATAAATGATATGTGAAGGAAAATTGCGAATGACAATAAAAGTTTACCTAACTGACAGTTCTTTGTTGACATCTTTCACAAAAATCATGGTTGCTAATTACTGGCTACCTAAGGTAAGCCCAGCCCGCTCATAAAATGGGTTTGGTTTTCCGTCGTCATCGTCGTCCATGGTTGCCGGAATGTACCAAAATTCAATAAAGTTTATTCATTCAATTAATAAATAAGCAAGTTTAATTTAATAAGTGCATTCAGTATTCAATAAATACATTCGGTATTTCAGTAAATTCATTCAGTGTTCAATAAATGCCGATTCAGTATTTAATAAAACATTTCGTGATCACCCACAAGACCCGGATGCACCGAAAAAATTACAGTCAAAAAGGAGGTACGAGGAAAAAATACATGGGATTGGGGGTGGGCAACCTAGAAAAATACGGGCATGAAAGGGTGGGCCATCAAAAAAAATACAAGGCCATTCAAATTTCCACCAAAAATGCAATAATTTTTGATAAAGAAAGTTTTCATTTAAGTTCAAACAATGTTGATGATAAACAGTTATCGCGCGCTGGCCGGTGTGCTCGGCACTCTGTCGAGTGAAACTTTTAAATTAATGATTCAAATTGATTTTTTTCTTACCTTCGAAAATTTTTACACCATATTTTGTTGCTGTCTTTGTTTTTTTTTTACTGATTTGTCAATTAGAAGCTTCAAATCGTCTTCACAAACGACTGAAAATTGGGAGCCGTAGACACCATATTATTGGATTTCACACTATCACCTGATAGATAGCGAGTACGGTAGCCAATCAGATTACAGAATTTGTGATAGATAGTGACTAGATTTTTACTTAATTCAATAGTTTTAACTTATCTTTCCGCTTAAGGGACGGACCATTAGAAAAATTATGGGGGAGGGGAGCGGAAATTTTCAAGCCGCATGAATTTTTTCTTTGATGTTTCCCTCGCATGAATATTTTTTTTGTCAAGATGCTAAGCACGAATATTTTTTTTTCTTGAAGTAACACTAAAATGTGTGGAAGGCCATTGCAGGAAATTTTTCCTGGTCTGCTTTGTATGCATGAATTTTTTTTCACTTAATCACCCTTGCATGATTTTTTTTTTGTACTTCGCCCGCCCCTCCCCCCCCCCATAACTTTTCTAATGGTCCTCCCTAAGCAGGATAGAATAGAAATCACGTGTTCCCATTAAGTTTTTGACAGTTGAACAGCCAATCAGAGAACAGTATTTTCCCGCTCAATCATTGAAGGTAAAAGAGCGCCACATTGGAATTTTGAAGTCTTTCACAATAAAAACGTCAACTATCAAGCGGCTACAATTTTTTCTCTCTTCAAAATTCTCAGCAAAAACGAAATGAAAAAACGTAAATTAAAGGTGAGCTTTCGTCAACAATGTTTACTGTGAAATATTTTCATTTTGCATTTGATTTTTTGTTTAAGAAAACTTTTTTTGCTCAGTATTTGTTCACACTTACTATTATAAAGCTAACCCTATTGCAAGAATTTTTAAACCTTAAGAATTAAAAAAAAACTAAAGGATTGAAAGTTTATTATCTTTTGTCTTACTTCTTTGTTAACTTTATGAAGTTTAATTTTGAAGCTAACTTCAGTTTTATTTATTTTACTTATCCGAGGCGATGCTCGTCGGCAACGAGTTCTACACTAAAATGGTGCGTATAAAAACAAACTTCAAATACTTGTGGTAATTTGAAAAAAAATAGAACTTAAACTAATTAAAATGTTTTAATTGCTACAAGAGGTTTTCAATCTCATTTTGGTTGAACCATTTTTTAAAACAAGACGGAGAAATTTTTACTTTAAAATTTTTTGAAGCAAATGCTTGCGCCTTCTCTCGGTTTCTTGTTAAAGTCAAAATTAAAAACGTCAAAAATAAATACAATCTGAACTAAAAACTTATCAAAAAAATTTTTGTTCAGTGTTTTAATCCTTTGCAAAACTTTTTCCATAGAAAAAGACATTTGAACACACCATTTGAAACGCAAAAGCGGCAAAGAAGCCGCACTGTTCAGCCGGTAGGCAAATTTTTGTCGTTAAATTGTCAGAATTATGTTTTCTCTTTCTCTTTAAGATGTTAGAACTCACATATAAACGTTAAAAACTTTAAAACATTTTTATTTAGTGTTTTAATTCATTGTATCATTTTTTCTAGCGCAAAGCAAAGAAATTTTTAGTATTTCAAACACAAGAGCAGGAAAGATGTCGCATTCAGTCGGTAAGCAAAGTTTTGTCTTTAAAATGTTAAGAGCCAACTTTTTACTTATATATAGGTATAGTAAAATTTCAAAAAAAGTGTCTTTAAGCAAAGGAATCTTCCTTTTCGTTTTGTTTTGTCTTTTCTCTTGTCTTGTCTCGTGCCTTGTCTGGTCTCTTGTCTTGTCTTAAGTCTTGCCTCTTGTCTTGTTTTATCTTGTCTCTATTGTTTTATTTCAAATTTGTCTGGTGTTTTGTCTTGTCTTGCTTTGCCTTATTTTGTCATGTGTCTTGTCTTGTTTTGTCTCGTGTTTCGTCATGTGTCTTGTCTTGTGATGTTTTGTTTTCGGTTTTGTTTCGTTTGTCGTCTTGCCTTGTTTTGTCTTGTGTTTTTTTTGTGTCTCGTCTTGTCTTGGCTTGATTTTTCATTGTCTTGTTTTGTCTTTTGTCTTGTCAGGGCTTTTTTTTGTTATACTTTGTTATCCATTGTCTTGTCTTAGCTTGCCTTTACTTGGGTTGTCTTTTTTTACCCTTTTTGTTTTGCTTTGCCTTCCCTTAGCTTGCCCTGTTATGTCTTGCCCTTAATTTTTGTTTATCCTTACATTTTCTTGTCTTCTCTATTCCTATCCTAAGTTATTTTATCCTTTCTATATTCATATCCTATCATATCGTTACCTATCCTACTAACTTTATCTTATCTTAACCTATCTTTTCTTATTTCAGCGTATCTATCCTATTTTTTTAACCTATACAACCTTATCCCATTTTAGCTTATCCTACCTTGTCTTGTCAATTCCTACCTTATCTTTCCTATCTTATCTTATTTTATCTTAACCTAACTAAACTATTTTATCCTATCACAACCTATTCTTCCTTATTCTATCGTCTTTTCTTATCCTATCCTATTGTTTCATATCATAACTCTCCAGTCATTCGATTTTATCTTAATATATCTTATTCTCTCTTATCTTATCCTTACTTATCCTGTTTTATTCTAATCAAACCTTTCCTAACCTATGCTTGTGTTTATTCAATTTTACCATATCCAAACCCATCCTATCGTAACCTGTCTTGTCCCATAATATCTTATCCCATTTTATCGTAGTCTAATCTATCTTATTAATTATATCCCACAGCAATGCAATTTTTGTGTTATCTAGCTTTTAATGATTATTAATTTATTCTTTGAAAGATTTGGTACATTTATTCATGAGTCGTTTTTAAAAGATTTTTCTGTCATTTAAACACAGGGCTCACATCTGGCACAATACCAGGACCAGTATGGCCGCTATACATCACACATTAAAGGTAGCATAGATATATAGATATAGATATAAGCGTGCAGTACAGGTATGTTTCTGTTAAAAAAAAAGAAAGCTCTAAATTAGCATTGCATGTTACAAAGGTAAGAAAATAAGGTATCAAACATCTGCATCAATACACATGCTGAACACAAATTTAACTACCCGAAGAAGCCAATGCAAACTAAACATCACCAAAGTTGCAAAGATAAAACCAAGAACAAGACTAAATTAGTTTCAGCTGACTCTACCTTGTATTTGTAAGATGAGTGAAAAGTTAGTGTTAAACAAACAACAGGAACAAAAGTAACATTATCACGTTATCCCGCGGTAAAGAATTCAGGATAGACTATAAAGATGTCATTTGACAAGCAGCACATCCTCCGCTTGGCCTTTGAAGAATTACTACAACAGAACAATCAAATCTTTATAGCAGCTAAAAAGTGAAGATATCTCAGTATGGTAGGCATTTGTACAAAGAATGATCCGATCTATTACTCAGTTCTATAACTATATTCTGGTTGACATGATCTGTTCCTTTATACCGGGTAATCTGTCGGTGATGTATAAAACCTACTCTGGTTCCTTACATCGCCGCAATAGGGGGCGATATTGCGCAATATTAGACGATATAAGGAATTTTTTGGCAAAATCAGGTAATAATATTAGGCGATGTAAGGACCCAGAGTAGGCCTCGTTTTAAAACATAAAAGTGTTTTTAATAGTAAACTCAAAACAATCTCTTGCATGCTGTGATCTTTTATATTGCTCATATCGCATCCTGCTTTAATTAAACTAAATCACTTGCATGATTGTGCATTTAAGTCATGCTGTAAGTAACAAGCAAACCGTTAAGATGATTTGAACAGATTACGCCTAAAGGGCAAAGAAGTGTGTGGTAAAACACAAGAGCAGTAGCTGTACGTGGTATAAGTAAGACAAAAAGCATTGAAATATAAAATAATTTGTTATAAAAAATGATGTCATTAAATTGTTCGGAAGGCTACGAGACTGCAAACTGCATGAATGTTTCGTTCTTACTTTTTCGTTACCTGTTATATATCATTCCCTATATGCTTACTTTCTACAACCAAAGTCCATATATAGAATCACCTGCTCAAATTGTTGGACAATATACCTTTTATTGTTTTAACGCAGTGCCTTGCAAGATCTCATAATAAAAGCCTTGTTTGTCGATCAGTACGAAAAGTATTTTTCTTAATCAAAGACCAAACAACTTTATATTGGTTATCTTTATCCGTTTTATCAGCATCATTAATCACTCCATGGCATTCCTGTTTTCCGTTTCACTTGAATGGAAGTCCATAAAGACGTGATTTTTTATTTCACTGAATTGCCCTTGACAAGTCTCGTTATTATCGAAACCCCGTTATACCTTTTTGTCTATAAGGTATTCCCATTAAAAAGTTATAGCTTCCTTAATTAACATTATACATACGTAATTGTGAATGCAAAACCAAAAATTGAAAAGTTAGAAACAATTGAGTTTAGTATCCCATGTGCAAATTTCAAAACGCGATTTGCTTGCATGGTTGTGAATGGTGCATGGTATATTCACTGAAAATGTAATGTCCCGCAATGCAGCCTGCAGGCTTTAAACTCGATGTCTACCTATAAAGTCTTTAATTAAACGAACGCCAACCGGGCAAGGAAGATCATGCAGGGGAAACGCCAAGAATATTGTTCATAAAGATTCAGGTATGTTACGTTGAAGTTAGCTTTTTGTTGTATAACTAGTTTTTACAAAAGACGAATGCAATAAGTTTAGTAAAACAAAAACGTTACTCCAGGTATTTTTCAAAAGCACTCACTTTAGATTTTATCTCTGAGTGCTTTTTGGGTGCAAGAAGGCATTACAAATAATAACATTTTTGTTTAATTTTGATTTAAGTAATTAAGTTTCTACCTTCTCAAATTATCTTTACACACACTCTACTTTTTTACGATTTATCCTTATTTACAATACTGTATAATACAGTGGGGACCACTACACCTATAAATCAAATCTTAGATAACTTGTAATTCTACACTTGTAATTCGAGTCTTTAGAGCAACTTGAGTAGTTTATACAAACTAAGACACAATCTTTCACTCAAAGAGCTTAGACAATTATACTACAATTTAATCTATCCGCATTTATACTGTACTATGCTATAGCTGAGTACTTACAAAACTTATTTAACCAAGTTACAGACAAAACAAAATTATATAGCTAGAATAATGTTTTTAATTATAATTGAAAATTGTTTTATACAAGAATCAAAACTGAGCTCACTACACGCTTTTTTTTTATAAGAACCAGTAAATTTTGCTGAGCCTCATTGTTCTTAATTTTTTGGCGATTTCAGCCTCAAACAATTCTATAAAACTATCTGTATATCCGGCATTATATTTGTGAATGTAATTATCCGAAATGTGTCTCAATGACAGACTGTCCAACCATCGAAGTTTCGTTTGTATTTACCTCAACTTTGAAAATTCCGAATCCCGATCTACACACGATTGGTGAGGAAAAATCCCGAGTTTGACATATTATGTGTGAGATATTTTTGATAAACTGTTATAATGTTTACAAGAACAAGAAACAGATTATCATTCTTTCTGATATCCTTTAGAATGTAAAACAAAGAAATAGAATAAAAATCGAGTATTGCATGTATATTATAGGCATTATGTTCAAGGTTTGTAATCATGTTTATTCACTAACAAGCTTCTTTTTACGTAGTATATCAGTAATTCAATCTTTTGTTATATTAAAGTTTATGGCGGGTTTTGACATTGATTTTTTTATATTTTAATTTGGCGAAGTATTAAAACGTCCTCCCCCCCCCAAAAAAAAACACACACACACACACACACACTCCATCCTAAAACACAAAAATATTGGTCAAGCTCGATAAATTTTTTTTAATGTTTTTCACAACACATAAACCAATATTAAAAGTAATTAGATTATATATTTAAATTTATTTTAAATACAATTTGCAAGAGCACTGAGAATCATATCTTTTACTCAATCAACCAAATGAAACAAAAATCGAAAATCTATCCAGTTTCTGTATAGCATTTGCTACTATCTCTGTGAGCTCTTTGACGAAGGAACAAAGCTCGAAACGTCAGCTTCCAACTCTACTTATGGTGATCATTTTAAAACCATTCAACCAAGTGTTGATTAAGTCACGTGATCTACTTACTGGCCGACACACTTTAATGGTTTTTTTTTTAACTAAACTAACAGTACTAGGAAAAAAGTTCGGTCACTGTACGACTAGCCGTCTAGCCGGACTATCTTTGACAGACAGAGAATGAAAACAATCTGGCACGGATCTCCACCTTGAACTGGTACCAGCGGTAAAAACTTGTTCATTCATAAAAGGGTGGCTTAATAATATTGTCCCTTTGTCTCTCTTGCGCGCATTTACTGGTTTAAACTGGATAACTCCAGACACGGGGCAGATCCTGGATAATCTCTGCGCCTTGAAGAAACAAGCAAAAAAATTAAAGTAATTAAACTACGAGAAGAAATATCACGAGCAAGCTTGTGCCATCGCTGTCCGTAGTCGTTCGTGCAAGCACTGCAGAGTATATTAAATTCCCGCCTTCGCTTGATACAAAAGGTAACTAATTTATAAACAACATTTGGGTTGTATTGGTGGCTGCAAGTTACTGACTAGTGCGTTTGTGCGACCTGACTTGTAATTAATTCTAGCCACATCACACACGAATTACGCTTTACCTATAGTTGTGATTATAACATGTGGGAAGCTGAGCCTACACTGTTAATTTTAGTGAGTTGATTCAACTCCACAGGTGGAGTTGAAAGCACTCCAAATGGTGGAGTGAATTTTTTGGAGTTGATTTCACTCC
>JAOEHV020114455.1:0-15027 GCA_025447995.2 Isaurus tuberculatus | reverse complement strand
GGTTGGAATTTTCTGGGTTGGCCACGAAAAATTTTGCAATAAATTGGTTGGGCCATGAAATTTTTTTGCCAGCTTTTAGGTGGGCCGCGAAAATTTTTTGGAAATTTGAAAAATTCCCTCCCCCCCCCCCCTCCCTAGCAGATACTTTCTGACCGGTCCCTAATGATAAAATATCTGGTGCAAAGTACTTTATTGTAAAAGATCTGCTGATAAAAATGTATAAAAAATTTTAAAAATTATACACAAATAGTTTTACCAAACATACTCGTCCTACTTTCCCCAGAAGTCGTACGGCTTTAATGTTTTACTTTTGTGCTTATATTTCCCATAGACTACAAAGAGCAGCAGTAAATCAAGACGAAATCCATCACCATCACCATCACGAGTACGGCAAATAAACCATACCCAGGCAACCATCACTAGCACACCCAAGGCGCCGAAAAGAGAAAACTCTGCAACAAGGCTCATTCCCTCCAGAACGCTACAAACAACAGGATCCGGGACAAGAAAATCCCAGAGCATGCACGATCTGCGCTCAATTGCTGCCCCGTTGGAGCGTGTTGAAATCACGTGCTATCGTCCAACTACGTCAAGAAGCGGCGGATCAAACTTAAACCAAGGGAGCGCTGACAAGTACCCGAAATCGGCTCCTGGAACGCCGTCACGCATTCGCAAAACGAATGCTAACCTAGCTTCCGTCACAGCCAAAGTTGATTCGAGAAGATCTTCACTTTCAAGATCAACCAAACCGCCGGCATTTGACATGAAGCGTCGCCCTTCCTCAGCTACGGTATCTAGGAGTTCCTCCTTTGGTTCTAGAGCCGATAGACCTCAGAGGAGTCGAACATTAATTGAACCGACAAGACGCAGCGAGTCCAGACGTGCTTCCGAAACGATTCCAAGATCCCGTAGTTCTACTGGTCAATATCGAATCCCTGGCACCAGTAAGTACACGGGCTGACACGGAAACATTTTAAATAATATTAGTATCATTTTCAAATTACATCAAGTGACTCGAGGACACAGGTTTTGACATGGAAGGCAATTCCACAGGGAACGGAAAACCGAAAATCTGTCCGTTGCGCTGGGAACACAAGTGTCGACCACTATGCCGACCAGAAGCCCTTGATGTTTCAAAACAATTAGCTTCATTTTAATACTCAGCCGTCAGTCAAACGCATTTAATATCCCACTTGAACATTTTTACTTATTTTAAATGCGTCTGAATTTTTAAGGTCAGACAAGCTCCCTTTTTTACTTACGGGTCCCTGGCGGACTGAGGAGTCAAGAGTTAACATGTAAATTACAAAAAAAGAATAATACACAAATAACCGCCGCCTGGTTACCCCAGTTGGTAATGTGCCAGTCTTCTGTGCGGGAGGCTCGGGTTCGATTCCTGGCCGGACCTCCACTCAGGGTCTTAAAATAACTGAGGACAAGGTGCTGCCTTTGCTCTAACATCTGCAAATTGTTAGACCTTCACTTCTTCTCGGATAAGGACGTTAAACCGTAGGTCCAGTCTCTCGACCCTTCTGTCGAGGGACTTAAAAGAACCCACGCACTTCTCGAAAAGAGCAGGGTAGTGATCCCGGTGTTGTGGTCTGTTTCTTACACTGAGGGCATTTCTTATCGGCTGCCAAGTTGCACCTGAACATGTGAGCCGCTCAAGCGGACATTCTAAGACCCTCAACTGTATATACTTGTAAACAGGTTCTGAAAAGCCCCGAGGGGAGAACTTGTATGTCTATCACCGTCACCATCACCAAAAAACACAAGATGTTCTCTGTCAAATTTTCGGCTTTATTAAAAAGCCTAATGAAAGCTTCTTAATAATGGCAATAATTCGGCGGAGAACATCTTGTGCTTTTGTGTGAAATTTTATCAAGAGGCGGACCTTCTTTGCCACTTCATTTTCATGATACCTGAAGAAAGTTGACTTGGCCAATGCTTCTAATTTTTAAGTTGAGTGACAGTGAAAGTAATATAGGGACATCAACGTGATAATGAAATTAAACGATGATGATGCTTATTAATTATTGGTGGATCTCGTAATGGTAAATGCGAAAGTGGGTGACAGTTCAGTGACAATGAAAGGGATTGACAGTGACAGCGACACTTAAGTTTATTTGAGAAATTTGACTGACAGATGTTTTTTTTTCTTGTAAATTTCAGACGAAAAACAAATTAGCCGATCTGCAAGCATCTCGCCTCAAAGGAGGGCATCGAAATCAAATATTCAGTCAGTAGACCATAAAACCGCCAACAGGAGACCGAAAACTGCAGGAGCACGAACCGAAAGTCCTCGCAGTTCTCAGACAACACAAACAAATTCAAAGTCACAAAGAACGCCAGCTAAAACATTGCCTACAAGAAAAATATCATCCGGCTCAGGACGGAGTAAACCCGTTTCTCAACAGAATGTACTGACGACAGAAAAGGAAAAGAATCCATTGCGCAAAGATTCGCCTTACGACGTGAAAAAAACTTCAATCAAGAAAGATATTCATGAGAAGAAGGGTATTTCGAAAGAGTTGTCTTCAGTAGACGGAACGAAACATAAAGAAAATCGACAAAGTCTTCCACTAGAACAAACTTTTAATGACGGATTAGAAAAGGCAAAAAAATCAGACATTAATCATAATATCGAATATAATAATTATGAAGTTACGTCAGTCGAAGAATTGAATGGCCATTACGATTTGCCTTATATCGTTACGACGTCAAGCGAAAGCAGTACTTCGTGTTCACCAAATGTACGACAACATGAGGTCTGCTCGGATAGCGGAAGTGAGCTAGTCGAAACAGAGTCGACGCTGCATTCCCTAGAGAGTAGTTATAACGATACATCGTTTGTTGTGACACCAAATCCGAGAGACCAGGTACTGGAATCGAAGTGTTTAGCTCCCACTTCAAGTCCTCCGGTAGTAGCTGAAGAGGAAGACAGTACAGTACCACTTAGTCTAAAAGAAAGGCTACAAAATCTTAATGTCCAGGGTTCTGCTGTGAGCTTGGCTGTAAGAGGAAGAATTTTTGAGCAAACGAGAGCAAAAGAAGAAGAATTTGATCTCGAGAAACAAAATTTTAAGTCTCATACGAACGACAGAGAAAATGGGGAAGATGTGGGAGCTTCTTCCGAAAAATCTCAGAATAGTTACGGATTTCTCTATCAAGCGCCGCCATTGGCTAAAGATGACAACACTGAAACCATTTCTTTCGATGCGCGCAAAGAAGGCTGGTCCTTTGTTAGATCTCTGGTTAGTAGTATAGAAACTACATACAAACCCGTTGAGCACCCAGGCTCACCTCGCCAATCGAGAACTGGCAAAGTGGATGCTGAACCAAGTTCCTCCGCTAAAAAGGATTTCGAAGAAAGAACTTTTGATATCAATGAGGAAGGGAATACGATTAATATCTCACAGCAGGAGACAGCTGAAACTAAACAAGAGGTAAGAGACTACGGATATTGTTGCTTAAATGTTTGTTGTAGCTCAACAAGTAAAGAAGACAAATTGCTGAATGGACGACAGCAGCTATCCAATAAATTTGTTGGCATAAACTAAAATCATTGATTTCATTGGTTCATATGAATACTGTTTAATTTTTTTGCCAGCTAGCTTTAGTCGCGTTTTGTAAAAATTTATTTATTTATTTATTTATTTATTTACTCGTTTAATCGTTTACTTATTTACTTATTTATTTATTTGCGAGATTGAACAATAAACCAATGAAATTCAAAGTTATGTCGCCACGTTACAATAACCGCTATCATCCAATCATATATATATATTTTTTTACTATGCTGCTCAACTTGGAGTCCAGAGTTATATCCTGTCGCCCCAATAGAGACGACAATGTTCAACAGTGGCGCAACCTTGTTTTTATTAGAAAATTGTGTAACATTATATTTTTACAGAAAAACAACAAATTGTTTAATAAAGAGTACCGTAGTTAATCACTTTAAAGCCGTTTTGTTTTGGAAAATACTCAGTTTTAATCCGCACCCCCCCCCCCCCCAATTCGAAACGCTGTTACTCTCCATATTCTGAAAATTTAGTAAAAAATGGTGCGGCTTAAAAAAGTGAATAACTAAGATAATTCTCAACTTAAAAAAGAAACGTTTTAAACACTAATTTAATGCTCCCATCACTTTTTTCCTATTAGAGGGAATAACTACTCTGAAGTTAATTGGGGTGAATAGCAACAAAATACTCTAAAATCTATCATTATTCACGCATTCAAGAGTAAAAGAATAGCTGTAATAATTTAAAAAGTCGGTGACCTCAGCTCCACCGCAAAATTTGTGGCTTTTGACATTTTCTCTTCTTAAACAATTCATTTTAATTGTGGCAGCATAAGACAAAGAGACCCGTTTTCATGGTTCATTCCTAACTCATTACAGTTTACAGTGTACACGAAAAATCTTGGCCAAAAATCAAGCGTTTTTTTTTAAAAAAAAAAGCATATATTTCTGCGATATTTTCAACTTGTTGCCTTAGAAACGGTTGAAAACGGTGAGTGACATTCAAGTCTTGCAAAAATTAAACACCTCGCGGAGGTAAATATTGTCCAATAAACCAAGATAGTGTTTTTATTGTTGTTGTTTTTTTGCTTTTGATGCAGAATTTACAAAAGACATGTAACACTGAAGACCTTGAGGACAGTGAGTCAAACTCTGAGCATTGTCACCAGGACCTTCCGGACGATGAAAGGAGGGAAGTACTAGAACCTAGCTCTCGAGGTGCCAACGAGGAAAATTCCGCGGAATTCGCAAATCACGTTCAGAATAGTCTGTTAAGTGATTCAGAGGAACAACTTGAAAAATGTCTGAATTATCACGAATCTGTCGGCAACAATGAACACGAATGTTTATCAGAATTGAAAAGTTCGCCCAGTGATACGAATAGTGGCTTAGATCATCAAAGAAATAAAAGGAGCTCTAGGGACTTGTCGGATTACTTTCCAAAACCATGCGGTGAATTATCCATCGAAGACCTAATTCAGGACGCGATACCTGCTCAACATAGCGCGCATGAAAACTGCGAACCTGTCTCTCCGATTAGCAGTCGATATGAAGCCATGATCTAATACAGTTTGGATGAGTGCTAGTTACAGAACCACGATTCGGAGGAGAAAATGAGAAAAGGTTTGCTTTATAATGGATTGGATCAGTAAAAGCGGAATACAATGTCAATGAAATGAGCGCTTTTAAAGACACAAAGTAAAAATTACCCCTTTAAACAAGCCCAGGAAGAGAAAATGAAAATTATCTTGAACTATAAACGTCAACAATGCTTGCGTTTACTCTGCCTCATCTACTAACTATAACTCTTTTTAATAGTTTAAAGCCTTAAATGCTTTATTTTTTCCTGAGGCTTTCGAATAAGAGCATTAAATGCGACAGGTATGCCGTATAGGAAGTGGTTTCTCTGTAAGTATGGTTTGTACGCTCTGACGCAAGAACGAATGTTTATAGGTGAAGCGGAATCCGCAAAACGCAAGAGAAATTTAAAAAAAAAAACCGGCCTGATAAGAGAAAAAGGTAACCTGACTAAGTAGCGCAAATTCGGATCAAATTAATTGCCAATGTTTATTCTGTGTGATAATTAACAAGCTCATCACTAGGATTAGAAACGTTAATATAGCTGGGAAGAGCGCCCAGCCCCTAAGGCTAAGTAAAGAAGTTACTTCTAAAAATCCATTTTTCAAGAAGCTATATTGTTTGCCGATCGACCTTGTAATCAAGCTCATTTCAACTTGAAGGTGAAATGTGCAATGGTACGAGGTTGAATTTTTGGCATGCGGTTGATTTGGCATCACAGTCAAGTCTTTTCATTGGCTTGAATTGAAACTTTATTTCATACGCGCAAAGCTTAAATAAACTGTAAAGTTGTAATACGTAGTTGAACGAACGTATTAATGGGCTCTAAATACAGAAGGATTTGATGGTTTGCCTTGTCTAAAAATAGTTACACACCATTAAATATGTATTTGGAAAAAATGCATTCATCAAAAATTTACATTTAAGCTTGGTTCAGAACATACTCACTTGTGAAATACGCACAAAGACAAAGTTAAGAGTGAAGATTTAAATACAAACCAACACTGTGTCTTATTGTACATTTGTCGTCCTAACACACTCGGTCCTTCTTTCTTTCATTTCAAATTTAAACTACGTTAGCTGGTAGTTGTGTATGTGTGTGTGTTTTTTTTATAAAAACGCACAGACCAACGTTTTCCCAAAAAAAAATTTTGAGTGTCACGTTCGCACAATAAAAGCGGGGGATCGCTGTTCCTCTGATACTGATACAACTTACTAAACAAGCTAAAAGCAAGCCCTGTCTGAAATTTTTGTCTGAGAAGTCTTGGTGACTTATAATGGGGTCAATATACACAGATCAGGGTTCGTATTTGGACCTGGGAAAACGTGAAAAATCCTGGAAGTTTTTCAGAGACCCTGAAGTCTCCAGTTACCCCCTTTTACTTCAAAAATAATAAATACTTATTGTTCTTACTAGTTAAAAATTCTACAACGATTGCAAGCTGTGCAAAATAAAAATAGTTGAAGAACAATATTCCGCGGAAGTCGTCTGAAAATAGAAACAACTCGACCTCGGATGAAATTTTGCTGGCTGTTATTAAGAAACGCCCGATTTCTCAGCTCAATAAACTACAACTTTCAGCGAGTTCAGTTCTTAGAGAAAAAAACTAATAAAAGTTCATAACGTTGGTTTAAAAGAAGGTCTATTGCAAAGGATTTTTGCAGTATTGGACGAGAGGATGTGGGAGGCGGGGGGGGGGGGGAGTAGACTAACACCATAGCGGACTAAGCTTTATACAACATTTCAGGGAAGGACGAGTTTATCACTCATAAACAAACTAAAAAATGGCGCCGGTGCAATGGCTCATAAAAGGACTTGCTAGCTAGCTTGAGTACGGAACGTTAGAAACCATGGCACAAGGAAGATCACGCAACTGGACGGTTTTGTTTCCCAAAAGATATTCAGACTGATTTTGTTTTTGGTTCCTGCGATTTGGAGAGCTTTTTGTACCCACCCACTTAAACCCTGTAACTAAGAACAAGTTATGATTACACACAAAGTTAATGTGGTCTAACCGCAGTGACCTGTGTTAATAGTTTAAGCGTTTCGAAAGATGTAGCCGCTCTAAATTTAGACAAGTACTACCAACTAAGTTAAATTTTGATTACTTTCTCGTAACTATCAAACAAGCTGCAGACGAATGAATGAATTGAAATAGTAAAATATCTGTTTCTGTCTATAGAGCTTTTAAATCAAACGTATAAAAAACTATTCAATATTTGCGAAAATAAACCATAGGTTCGCACGGAATAAGATTTGACAAAGACATCTCACATTTTATTATTTGAAGCATGTCAATTTTAACAAAGAAACATTACTAAGCCATAGAGTGCTGAAAATAAGTTTGTTTTAACGATGACAACTGTTTGCATTTGCCATTAATGAAGCCGTAATCAACTCAACTACGCATTGCCAACAACCAAAAATTGTAGTCCGCAAAGTGCTGAAACCAAACTACATAAGAAAAGTAGATCATATTTATAAATATGAGTTTATATATGTAATATTTCAGCGCAACCAGTTTTCTTCCTAAATTTTTACAAGGTTTACGAGAAAATTTTTATGCTTTATAAAAACATTCGGAGTTTCCTTCTTCGAAGAAAATAAAAAGAAAATGATATAGCGCACTAAAATTTTGATCAAAAAATGACTTTAACAGGACGTACAATTGAATTTCACTCACATTTGAGAATTTAATTAATCAATTCTGTAACCAAACCCCATAATTGCGCAATACTTAAGCAGCGCGAGCAATAAATTTAATATATTAAAAAGGAAGAAACTGAAATGGGCGACAAATTGCTTGTAAGCTTAAGAAAAACACGGCAAACTTTCTGCCATCTTCAGTATTATCAATTTACCATTGCTAATTTAGTTCCTCATATGATCTATCGTCTATTAATTGACATTGTTTTTTTAAAAAAACAAGTGCTAAAAATATATTAATGGCACTAGTGTAATCCCTTAGCTTTTACGCAAGCAAGTTTGGTTGATTGCGAAGGAAACTGTTTTTAAAATCCCCTTTTGATTTTCATGTGATTCCGTAAATCGTCATTGGCGATGAAAACTAAAAAAGAGGCTTCGAAAAAAAGCCAGATTTCAGGCCAGAAAAATTTGTTTAAATTTGATTTAATAGATGAACCGGAATTACTTCATAATTTCTATCTAATATCATTTTTGAAATTTACAGATACATTTTTGTTTAGTTCGGGTTGAAGATGGTTGCTGTACATGCAAACATTTTCCGCGTGTATGGAAAACAATCTCCCGCCAAAAGTGGTTTCTGTACGTCATTTCCTTTAACGTCACATCCTGTCAGAAACACTTCAGATTCTTTCATGTGCGCTAAGTATATATTTCTTCAGCGCATCCGTTTTCGCTTGTATTAGTTTATTTGTGCATCAAGTCAGGGAGCTAACTGGTGAACAGTCAGGACCTCCGGTATGGATCCTGTCGATCGACTCGATCCTCCCATATCGAAAACGTTTCTGGAAAAATTCTACACAAAGTATCTGCCTAAACCATTACTAGAGAAAGCATTAGAAAGACTAAATAACTGCGAATGCGACGCGCTTGGAGGAGATACTTGTATGTGTCTAGAACTTCATTCGAAGAAAAACGGTTTTACTTCACCTTTTAACGGTGTGAATCCTTTCTTTTGTAAACTTGCACCACCACCAACAGCACCGCGTTTGGAAAGGGAATTGCAAGTTACATCATCAAATGTGGAAAGAAATCCAGCCGAGGGTGGAGCCCCGAAACTTAAAAACAAACTCGTTCACTATGACACTGTCGGTAAGATTCAACATTAAATTGCCTTGCTTTTCAAATTCTGTAACAAGTTATTCATTCACAAAAAGTAAAAAAAAGACTATCATTTTTGAATCGGTTTTGAATAGCATACGCGTAGAAAGATTTATGTTTTAAGTCAGTAGGACTCAAAAAATGACCATGAAAAGACAAAATAAATCAAGACGAACATATATATATCTTGTACTGATATTATGTCTTTACAGCCATGGAATTTTTAGGCAGGAGAACTATGACACTCGATCTAAAAAGAAATTTCATGGCTTTAAATACGTTAATGAATGAGTTATAGATCTTTAAGCAGCATGAAATTAGCTAATTGTAAAACGGAAAGAAAGTCAGAAATTGTATGTTCCGTAAACATTCTCTGTACGTGTATTCGCAGCTGCAATTTTTAAAAAATCTTGCAATCTATACCAAAATTTAAGACATTGTTATAATAGTGTGAGCTCGCTTGTTTTATCTTTTTAAAAAATTGTGGACTGTTCTGCAGCAGTATTTAACTGCATGTTCATAATTTCTGCTTCCGAACTTCAAAAATGTCGAGAGATTTGTCCGCCATTACGTCATAATATAAGCAATATAAAATAAATACAACATATTTCCTGGCAAAGTTTTAAAGAACTGGCCTATTTAATTTTGTAGGGTATATAAAAGGTAATGATTGCACATTTAATAGTGGAAAAGCCAAGAGAACTTGCTGTTGCCAGATATGTTAACTATATATTGTTGTTTATTTATAGTAACATTATGTAGTTACTAGATCTGTGCATTACTAGGGGAAATGTTTAATTGATAATTGTTTCCTGCAGGGCTTTGTAGAAAATAGTTTTAAGAAGTGCTTTGTTGAAGATATATGTTTGAGGAGTGTATGTTTTTATTTCGTTCTAATTAGAAAATAATTTGCTTTCAGAAACTGAAAGTTGAAAATTGTAAATTTTCATTTTGCCATTAAAAAAAGTTTTGCTTGTAATTTTTGTGAATGTTAAACATTTGAAAGTGAAAAAGGACACTCATAGCAAAGTCCTATACAATTAGGACTGTGCGACAGCCCTTTTTTTGTGATAATTGTAGATTCAAAGCACTTTCACAAAAAAGAATGAGTTAAAAAAAAAACTCATGTACAGCCAACGGTTTCATTGATGGCTGAGTAACAGGGTTTTTTTCAACTTTCTTTTTGTGAGCAAGCTTTAAACTTAGGATTATAGCAAAATAAGAAGCTATCATGTAGTCTAAATACAATTAAAACCTCAGAAAATTGTAATAAACAGTAATGCTTTTAAAAGGATTAAAATCTACCAAACTATATTCAAGCCAACACAATCAATTTCTTTGCTGGCAATGATTGTATGTATATTGAATGTCATGCAAGGATGCTTTGAAAATAAAAAAATATAAATAAGTGAAATAAATACTTTCAAAAAATCTTTTAGACTTGTGGCTCATGGTTTAAGCAGTTGACCACACAGATTTTGGCATGTAGGTTGATTCTATGAAAGGAAGAAAAATCCTTAGAGTCAGATTAGGATTGACATTAATCTCAACCTACATGTGGAGCCCAGGATTCAAACTCAGGTCCGTTGTGGTGAAAACACAATTAAGTGATAACCATTAAGCCAGTCTATTTCCCCAAGAAAAACAGGTCTGTGGTTCTTTTTAGCAGCTGTAACGTTGCATGGACTGGCTTTATTTAATTTAATGGCAAACTTGGGAATTCCCCTGAAATTTGCTAGACTCTCTTTATGCTATTAACCCTTTCATCCCCAGGCAATTTATCAACGTCTAACCTCTCCTTACTAAACTCAAACAAAATAGTATAATTCGTAATGAGAAACTTGGAATTGATCAAGTGGAATAACCTATGGAAGTTGAAAAGCGAAATTCTCCCAAACTACTTAAGTATGGAACTCAGTTGAGAAAATTGGTCAACACGCCATTTGTCCTGTTTGGGGCTTAAAGGGTTAAAAGGTGAACTGTCTTCAAATGGGAGTAAACTACTTTTCAAAAAATTCCAGTGACTTTCCTGGTTATACAGTGCGGAGCAAAGTAAGGATGTTAAGTTTATGAGAGTTGCTTTTGTTTATTATTTTTATTATTACTGTCTCTGACTCACAAGCACTGCCATACATGTACTTTGAACATGCAGAAAATGTTGGTGAGAGTTGTTGAGAATTTGAACTGTTTAACTTGTTAGGATAAGTATATTCCATTAGGTCTGTAAATCTCTAATGTTACATACTGGTTAAGCTAAGTCATTAATTCCCTTATAACTGAATGTTTGAACATTCTTGAAAATGAAGAAAAATGCATTGAATTCTCATCTATATATTTTTATTCAACTTTCTTGCATATTGGATCTTATGTTTTTTTTTCTAGTCGTTAAAAAATAACCTGTCAAAATTTCAATTTTGCTTTTTAGATGAAGCGAGCCATGATGTTGGAGACAAACAAAAGACACAGACAAATGCCATCAAGAAAACTTCAAATGAATTTCACTCAAAAGTAGCAAAAGATGCAGGCTCTCTCACACCTCCTCCAGTTGTAAGCTTGAGACAAGAAAAAAAATTAATGAAGCAAAATACATTTGTACCTGTCTATGAGGGTTTGAAGAATCCTTACGTAGTAGTCATCAACAATGTCAACTTCTTTCGAGACCCACTTCCTAGACATGGTGCAAATGCTGACTGGGCACACTTGAAAGCATTCTTTGACAAGGCAGGATTTAAGAAAATAAAACTTTACCGAGATTTGACAAAGAATGTTATGTTAAGAACCCTGCAAAACATTGATAATCTCGAACTGTGTAAGTAAATGATTATAGAACATTCATTTTAAATTCATTTGTAGGCTTTTGTTAGTAAGAACAACTGATAAAGGTCTAATGGTTGAAAAGTTATAATTATATATGTCAGGTTCTTATACCAGTGTTCCAGGTTTTAAGCAAAGTCAAGAGGACGTGGTTGATATGCTTCGTAATATAAGACATCAGCCTTCCAACTACAAGGTCCTGGGATCAATCACAGGCTCTACTATGATTTGACAATTTTGTGTGACACTTTTCTTGGGTAAAGTTGGGTTACCTTCCCATCCTCCCAAGACTGCATAAGGCCATCCCAATAAAATGTTTTGTTTCCCATATTGCCCTGTCTCTGTGATTGTGGGCAGTTGGTCGGGCAAAAAAAAGAATGAACATTTGAAGGGGTCTAGGTTTTTAAATATTAAATCTCACATTCAATCTGTATATAGGTAATGGCATGGGGCTGAGTAAAATTAGGGATTAATTTCACAAGTGTTTTCAATTTGGAAAAAATTGAAAACACAAGTGAAATTAATCCTTAATTTTACGAGGAACCACATGTGATTACATGTTTATGACATTGAGGGTAAAATTCTTCTTCACTTTCGCTTTCGTGTTCTCTTCAAGGCATTGTTTAACTTTGCTTGCTGCTGCCCACTTCTGAAACATGTTTATCCAATAATTTGTACTTTTTCTAGTATTTTCATTTTCACTTGAAAACATTAAATCTATAATTCTGTTTTCATCAACTTCGGCAAACCACGAAGCCATTGTTGCCAAAACAACATATTTTGCAAACCAGCGACCAATCAGTGCCAAGTAATTTTGCCCTCTATGTTGCGTTCGACGAAGGAGAATGCATACTAATGTCAGTGTTGCTTGCGGTCTCAAAAGCCAGAATCTATTCTGGTCGATTTGGTACGGCAGACTGGTTAAGCCTCGACTTCATGAGGCCGGAGGGATTGATGACTAATATCGATCATATTGCAGAAGCACCGCTTTCTTCAAACGCTTTCTTGTCAATTTTGTATGACAAATTATTAACTCAAGCATTATTACTGTTTTACTTATTATGTTTGATATAATTTAGCTCTTAGCTTCACGGATAACACAGACAAAAGATTATAAAGAATTCAGCATCCAGTAATCAGTACAATCACCAGCACCTTTCGATTTGGGTCTAGACCACGACCAGACTGTAGTAGAGCTGACAAACATGTCGAACGCATTCCACTAATCTATGATTACTTCTAGTTATAAGATATAATCAGATGGTAAAAGAGACGACTATCAAATGTCTAAAACAGCCTCCTCCCCCTCCTTCCCCCCCCTGCCCTTTCCCGCCGGCTTTACATTGATAGGGGCATAACACCACAGACACCAGAGATAAGTGCTGAAACAATGAGTCACAAGCTTAAGTTTTAGCTTTTTGGCCCAGTATAAACTAGATTTAAACACTGAGAATGGTAGTATCCCTACCTTTTTGAGAGATCATAAGTTTATTTTTTTAATATATTTCTTTATAATCAGGTAACCATGATGCCCTTATCTGTGTTGTGATGAGCCATGGAGGAGAGAAAGGTATAATGGGCAAGGACAGAAATTACATTACCGTTGATCAAATAACTGACAACTTTAAAGCTGACAAGTTTCCATCCCTGATAACCAAGCCTAAATTGTTCTTTATAAATGCCTGTCGAGGTGACATGGAAGACAATGGCATTTTAGTTCCAAGGGGCTACAAGTGTGGTTCAGAAGTGGTTGCTGATGACATCAAAGGGGATCTACCAGTTAAGCTTCCCTCTGAAGCAGATTTCCTAATTTGCTACTCAACTACCAGGGGGAGTGTTTCATACAGGGAATACTTTCCAAACCCAGAGGATACACTGCTTTATCGCACCTCTCTTGGAACAGGATCATGGTTCATTCAAGCAATGGTTCAGGTATTCAGTAATTATGCTGACCAAGAGGATCTACTGAGCATGCTCACAAGAGTTAATAGAGCAATGTGCGAGTATTATAATGGTGATAGCCCAGATTCAGGACATAAACAAATATCTTGCCATTTGTCAATGCTGACCCGCAAGTTATACTTCAGACACTTTCAAAAACAATTCAAATGAAATCAAATACCATTTAAAATAATAATATTTGGTCTATACAAGATAGTTATATTATATTAGATAATATTAGGAGATGCTTTGTTTAAACCACTGGTAAGAAATAGTAGTTCAAGACCTTCTCAAACAATTTTAGTTTAGCATACAAATGTAATTACGTATTTTTAAAAAGGAATCAGAATTACTCCGAGTGTGTCTTTACAGTATTTTTCAGGCACATGCCAAGTTAATTAAAACCTCACTAGAAACAGTTTTTGTCAGGACCACTTTAATCGGGCAATCATTTACACATTTGTTTCATTGACTTAATTTATATTACCTTAGATACTACTAGTTAGTTAATTATTCCTCCGAGTTTTGGACAATGGATTCATGTTTCCTGCCCGGGTTTATTATTACCGTATTTTGCCAAGTATAAGTCAACCCCTTATTTTGTAGCCAAAAAAACTGCAAGTTTTAGAATTTCCGTGTATAAGTAGACTTCAATGTTTTGCAAGATTAAAATACCAAAAGTTCTAAGTTTTTTTTAAACTCATATGGTGCAAAATGTAAACAAAGTATTATAAAATCTGCCCAAACTTTAGAGGTTAATGGTGAAAGTAGTTGATGGTTTGTACACAGCTTAAAAAGCACTGAATTTTAGTTTTATAGAGTCAGTTTTGAGGGTGTTGAGAATATTTTTGTTTTTTTAGCCTTGTATAAGTCGAGTGCAATTTTTAGAAGTAAATTTCAGGTGTTAAAGGGTTGACTTATACACAGCAAAATACGGTATGCCAAATAATTTTTAATTGTTCAGTGGTTTTACAGTTTTAAGGTTATTTTTATCTTATGTTAAGCAAACCAGAAGAAATCAAGGGAATAGAAGAATGTTGACCAGAGATACTTTAGCAGGGACTACTACAATGTAACATAAATCTTATTTATACTAATTACAAGTGCTAACATTGTAAAATTTTCCATTATTTAAGTTCAATTTACAGTAGCAGATCCAAGGTGGGGGCCTACGGGGGCCTGTGCCCCCCCCCTCCCTTTTGGGATATTTTTTTTTACAAAAATACCACATATTCTATTCTAAAACCATGGACTAACACCTTACCTCGAAAATCCGACCAAAAAAAAAGTTAACCAAACACCTCCAAAATGACCGAAAATCCGACCAAAACCATGGACTAACCCCTTACCTCGAAAATCCGACCAAAAA
>JAOEHV020114357.1:0-15029 GCA_025447995.2 Isaurus tuberculatus | reverse complement strand
AAAGCTGGATTTGTTTTGAATTTATAAAAAGTTCGTAGTTTTGTCTAGTAAAAAAAAAAAACGAGAAAACTTACCATCAAAGATCTTCATCCCGTACTTTGTTGCCCTTTTGGTCTTTTCTGGGATAGAATTATCAAATAAATTATCTAAAAGTTCCTGTGAAATTAGGTTTTCAAAACCGGCGAATTTCGCTACTCGATGACTATTACTAATAGACCACTAATAGCGTAGCCAATCAAAATGCAGGATTTGCAATAGTCCACTAGTTGGGTGATACTAATACCAAATATTTGTCTTTGTGGTGAAAAATTATTCAGTTCCCCTAAAAAATATACAAAAATTAAACAAACGATCCTAAAGTTTATGCCATTAAATAAGGTGCGATCGTTTTCAAAGCAAACCACAATTATAGCTGCAAAAACTAAAATACAAAACATCTTGCTGTTATTTGGTTAAAATGCTACCAACGAAAGCATCATCCTAACAACTAATTACCTGCCCTGCGTCTGCACGGCCCCACACGAACACCTGTCCATCTGTATCCATAGCAACAGAAAACTCAGCCCCAACGCTAACTGCAGTGATTTGTTTATCTTGAAGTTTGTTGACAACCCGGGGCAAAACCTAGAAAAAAAAACCCCTTGCAAATGGAACCAGTATAAATGCGCGCTCTCAATACCAAAAAAAAGTAAACATTTAGATAAAGCCTTCATTAAAAGTTCATACATTCCGGACGCAGTGTTATTAAAACACACAAGTTTTTTTTCATTACGAAAAATGGGGGGCTCAAGTAGCGAAAACGAGAACTGCTTTGAAAACAATTTTTTTTGTCTCGATGATCAACTGATTCAAAAGTATTTGTTCATATATAGGATTTGTGGTAATGCTACCGTGTCAAAAGTGTAACGCATTATTTTTCTGAATGAACATTTTTACATCAATTATTTGCGTAATTTGCATTCTATGGTGGCGTTACTGATGTAAGTAACTGCAACATAACCCACATCGCACACGCCACATTCAGACTTGTAAAGAAGACGACTTTGGTTTATAACGGCGGCAATATTTCCTTACTTCTCCCTACATCAGTCATTATGAATGCATACATTCACATTGAACACGGTGCATGACACGCTATTGTTTCTCTTCTGAATTGAATGTATATGATGTGTGGGAAGGTAAGAAAATTTTAACAAACATAGTTCTTCTTTCCTGGCATTGGATTTATACAACTTTTTGTCTAAACAAACTATTGTTGAGAATTCAAGGTACAAGGGTTTTCCGATTTGTTTAACTGTTTTGTTTTTCTTTTAAATGCTTAAAAAGTGATAATCATCTTTATCATCAAAAGCACCATAACTTATTTCTATCACTCATCACCCTAATTACCTGAGGTTCTTTCTTTACACTATGTCCAAGCTGGCCGTGATCATTAAAACCCCAAGTGTAAACCTCACCGGATTCTGTTAGCGCAACATAATGCCAGTTACCGCACTGTATCTACAAGAAAGTAAAACATGGAAATTAAATCTTCTTTTAACAATAACAACAACATCCAGGGTACAGCCACAAAAATCAAGTTGAACGTGAAAATATGTGCGGTAGCTATTCCAACCAATATGTTAAAATACTTAACAAATATCGTGCTTCGTTTATTAATAAAGCACACAGGGAGTTAGAAGAACACGAGAAAATAAAATACATTACCACACAACAACTCAGTGCACTAACTCACAATACAATACAATCCCAAAAATAAAAACCTGCTTAATCTTTGATGGTAGACTGCAATCCATTTGAACTGGAACAAAACGGTGAGAGGTCGTGTTTCCAGAATCTGCATTTGACGACTGCCGTTTGGTACGGAATTCCTGTCTCTAAATATCAATCACTTGTCACTATTACCGTTTTAAAACAATTTCTAAGTTTGACACCCTAACGAAAAACAGAAAGATTGCTGACGTTTCGGATGTTAGCCCTTCGTCGGAGTAAAAAAGTCATCATCTGTCACAATAACCAGTTCTTTATACTATAGTCTTACATTGAGATAAATCACGCCTTCTAGACAAAGCGCCGGACGTCGTCTCGTACATCTACGCCCCAAATTTAAAATGCACGATTATGGGAAGCAAGACCAGTTTAGAGCCACGCATCTTCTTGAACGCTAAAAACGACCTTATCAGCATTCAAAAGATTTACGAGCCTTTTTGTAGACAACAGCTTTTAATCTTATGTGCTTTATCAATTTTTACATTCCAATTAGTCAGTATTCTAAAACTATGAGTAAAGTGCAGCTCAAAACTTTAAACTAGAACTAACATTTTTTAAATCAGTGACAAACACATTGCAGTTGTTATCGTAGTAATTTCTTCATGTCTGCTAGTAATTTTCAAGTTTACGATCAATCTACGTTTTACCATATGGAATCTGAAGAAATGCGGACTTCTTCCCCAGTTATACACTTTTTGGTCGTCGGTGACTGCAACCTAAGTAAGAAAAAAAACAAAAAGGTTTTCAGGGTTCGTGCTTTTGAAAGATTTATCAATTGAGTTTATACTTGAGGTCTGCAGAAGCGCTAGTTTATAATGGAACCTCCATCATTTGTTCAAGCATTTGATGGAACATAGGAAACATTTAATGCTATAACAGGACACAAGGCGTTACCAGGAAACAATGGTCTACACCCGGATGAGTCACTAGTGACGTATCTTGTATTGAGCTGCTCAGTACTAGTTTCTTATGGGTTCATTCGGAAAGTAAAAGTTGCTTTTAAAAGATATTCCAAGATTTTTTTAAGGAACGCGGAAATTTTTATTCGATACGTTTTCAATTTTGATACGATTAAAAACTTTTTTAAAACCAAATTAGAAATACAAGGGCTTTTTAAGATTTTGCGAACCTCGTTAAAAATATATCGCAAAAAACTATTATAATATGGAATTGCTCTTACCGTCTCAAATGAACCACAGCAAATAAGATACACTCTATCATTCCTCAACGCTTCAACAATTTTAGGTGTGGTTTGTTTGACGGTGGATCCGTGGCCAATTTGGCCGAATAGAGCTAAAATCCGATTTGAAAATCTCATGTTACAAACTTGATTCAACAAAGTAATAACTTAAACACTTTATTGAAATCAACTTTTTGAAGTGAATTGAAATTGAGAAATTTAAGTTGACCCTCTATTTTCAGGTCTCGTCATAAAATAGTACGATGATATTAGCTGATATTACTTTAGGAGAGAGGAAAACAGGCGTGCCCGACCCTCTTGGTCAGTTTTATATGTAGTATATCAAATTGAGAGACGTGTTTCATCACATTTCAACCACTGAAAAGAGAGTTGAAAATACGACGCGCAGCGGAGTATTTTTGACGATATTCGAGATGTTTGGAAACGTGATGAAACACTGTCTGGAGTATTTGATGTACCTTCTCAATCGAAACTAAACTAAGGACTTTTACACTCCAAATTATAAAAAGGCGGGGGCAGCTTAAGTGGGAACTATTTCTAGTTAATAAGTTTGAGAAAGATAAATCTCACCCCACGTGCGAGAAGCTCAATCACACATTTCATTTTACATCACAAGATGTTTAATTTATAAAAAAAATGTTTTCATATCTACCACTCAGTTTTCATTTTAAGAATGGCATGATATAATTTAAGGTCTAATTTAAAGACATGGGCTCTAAACTAGCTTTAATGGAAGAAGAATACAAACACCATACCTGCTCCAAATGCAAGTACTATTCCCTGAAAGAATACAAATAGCGCTAGATATATATTAGTGGTTCCCCTGTTGACACTACGCGGAGAACACATTTCCGCATCCTATACAATTTTCTGTACTAAACTCTGCGTCCTATAAGTAGAAAAAGCTGTGGGTGAATTCAAATGAAAGACAAGAAGGAACAACAGCCTTTTTAAGCAATAAAAAGATTGATATTTAGATGGAAGACAGTGGTAGTCTTTAAGAGTTTGAGGTTATTGTCAGAAGGAAAGCTGAAAGGTGAAAGAAAATTCCACAAAGCAGAAATACGAGGGAAAAAGCTGTTACGGAAGAACTACTTGGGAATCTAAACAGAAAAAAGATGAACGCTGGATGAAAATCTTGTTGATGGATTAACAGTTTTGAAAGACGGGATAACAGACAAAGTTCAGCAGAGCTATTTTTCGTGAAAATACTTAAATAAAGTAGAGCAAGTTAGGCAACAATGCGGCACGGAGATGGAGTGTCAAGTTTCCCACTTTTTGTCCCAAACCATTGCAGAGGCAGTGCTAGATTTAATACGGTACACTACGGCAATCGACTGGCGCTCTTGAGTACAGCAAAGGTAACTTTTATACTAGAAACGAAAACGTTTACTAACGTCAGACGTAAGAACAACAGTGTGTGAGTATCCAGCTGCCATCTCCATGACGTCGTGATCGGCGAGAGCTGACACGTGACAAGGAAGAAGGGCATCCTCAATATTCCCCAACCCTAGCTGTCCATGGACACCCCAGCCCCAGGTCCATATCTTACTGTCGGAACATAATGCCATTGAATGGAAGTGGCCACAAGTTACTGCAACACAATCCTTTCCAGACAACTCCGTGATGTAAACAGGTCGAGTGTGCTGCTGTGTGTCACCCTGGCCAAGCTAGTTAAAAATACAACAAGAGCATAAAAGTACAAGCGGCACCAACCAGAATTTTTTAACTGCTAGAGAAACTAGAATCTGAAACATCCGTTCCGGTGACTTGAACCTAGTTTCAAATTACACTTATCGACCTCACGGACTAAACGTCAATGAGGACTATTCATTCGGGGTCCATGAGACCGACAAATAGTACAACTCAACTAGTCAGATAAAGTAATTATAATACACATAAGAAATAATTTTTGAAAGTATAGTTATTTCGGAAAGACACGCCCGTTTGCGCTACTAAGAGATTGGTTGAAATAAACGAAAGGACAGCATCCGATTAGGAACTATGTTTACAAATTAGTTTTTGGAAAAATGGTATTTTAGGTCAAGAACTTCAACTCCCCTAACGTGAAAGATAGTGAGCATGAGTAACGCAGATGAGCCAGAACAAATATTTTCTGCCTACTCGGTCAAGTGAATTTGATTTAATGAAGTGAAAACAATGAATCAAACAAAGAAGAACACAAGGAATGCTGCCAAACAAACATTTTACTTACCTGACCATATTCCGAGGACCCCCAAGCATACACCTGTAAAAACACCAAGTTTTGTTCGTGAACAACGGTAAAAAGGAACTACTCAAGTGAAAAATGAAAAAAAAAACGATTAGAATTGACAAAAACCGGAAAGAAATTGATCAGCAAAAAAGTTATTTAATTAAATTGGTTTGAAAAGAACGCACACGGAGATATTCAGGGAGTATTTTGGGCCCGGTATACCGGTTTGGGAGTACGATGTCAAATGTCCGTTGAATCAAACGTAATTTATTTTCTTGTCTTTTGCAAATGAATATGAAAGTGCTAAAGCCGGAAGAAAGAAAACTGTTGTTTTTATACAGAAAAAAACAACATAACATAATTTTTTATCACAAGTGTTCTTTCCAAAACATAAACTTCAATACGCTTTCAAAATTGGTTGCGGTGGGATAAAAATATTGAAAATTTTCTATTCTTTACGGGTTACAAGAAAACGTGGTACAGCTAAATACAAATAACATAAATAACGTGATAACAATGACGAGAAGTACGTAGAGAAGTAAAAAAACTACTAGAACTGGTCTTACACCGTCCTTGCACAAAGCTAGCGTGTGTTCAATGCCGCATGCCACAGACAACACTTTGATCCTAGAACGTTAAAAAATGCACTCTGATTAGCAGCCACTGACAATAACTACAAACTCTAATTTAACCGAAGCTAATGACAACAACCGGCACTAAACACTAATGAGTAACGTTGCAATTATACGAAATGATGTTGTGAATGAACCAAACCGGACCTTTTTAGCTTTGGTCTGAGTCCAGCCTAAGCACCTATGATGTCCAATATGCAAATAGTTATCATTACACAGAAGCATCAACCTTTGTCATAACCACTACACAGTTACATTTTTCCACATGATACATTTTACCTGTGCATATGGAGTATCTCTACTCTAAATGGCACCGACTTCCCTTCCTCTTCTATCAGGTCTCCGTGTCCTAACCTGCGGAACACGTGATTAGGGAGTGTGTGAATGGTAAAAATGAACTATTGAGTCATTATGAAAGAGTACTTTTCAGATGCCATGCCCTAACCTTCCTTTCTGAGACTTTCCCCAAGTGTAAACATCTCCTGTTGCACTAACCACTGCTGTATGCTGCTGACCACAGGCAAGTCGTGTTCGCTGTTGCCACACACCATCTACAGCTCCTTCCTGTAACACCACAAAATCGGCACTGATAGTTACTATATGGATAAACTCAACTCCTGTAATGCTCTTCCAATTTTGTTGACCGTCTTCCGATTTTTGCTGAACCCTTTCAATCTCTCCATTTTTGCCAAAATCTCAAAATCAGTTCTTTTTAGCGATAAATACAATTAATGGGTCAATAAATGGACTACAATGAAGAAAATTATCTCATCTTTGTTCTGACATGTGTTTTTCAATAACACGGAAACACCAACTACAACTAGCCTCTTTGCATGATTGACACGTAATGGTTAACTAACAAGTTTCGCACTTGTCTTTTACTAACTTTCTTTCTACCACTGCTGTCCAAATGTCGTCTGCGTGGATGCACCATTCTTCTGACAAAGGCCAACCTGTTTTAAGGTTTAGGTAGGCAGTTATTAGGCGTGATTTTCAAAAATCAATTCTAAGAGACAACAGCAGCTCCCTCTTTGTACTTTCCGACTCAAAAACATTTACAAGTTATGTACTGTTACTTGCTAATTAAGATGCACATAATTGATACTACTACTAACATTTGGTATGTGGATGAATTTTGTTAATTTAACTGAGTTAAATTAACTGATGCAAAAAAAATATCTCCATGACAGATGCTCCAAGCTTACGCAAGGTAATTTTGATTTCCCAGTCTTAAAGTTATCGCACTTAATCACACGAGCCGCCAGAATGTATTGCTTGATGTAGTTATATTAATTCACTCACAAGTTGTACCTGTTTTCTTATAGAAACATTTTAGTACCACATGACATGAATTAAACTGCTCATCCTTTGATTCTACATTGAGGAGCTGGAATGGGGGGCGTGGTCACCTAACTTGATGCTAATCAGTGGTAAAATGGTATAGTAAACTGAGACAACCTATCCGAACATCAGGTAAGTTAACAGGTGACGTGGGGAAATTTAAAGCCGAATATTTAGATTATATGAACATGAAAAAGTTAAATTTTGCTTAAAGATTGAAATCAACTCACTTTGTATCACAATCCATCTTTCTTTCTCGTCCGTAATTTAGGACCAAAGTAGCACATAGAAAGAGATGTACCAAGTCCTTTAATGAAGGAGCGTGTCGATATTCCTCCTGGAACAGACACTTTAGTCAAGAGGATTATCAAACATAAAACGCAATCAGTTTTGATACGTTTGATCAGATGAAAATTTTTGAAAAAGATACGAAAAGCTTTATCGATAGAAATGCTACCATAAGATGTTATATGTTTAGTGTTTTACATCCTATTAGGCGCAATGCACACTTGCTCACAAAACATCAGCAATGGCCTTAAACTTTATTGAACCATAGAACAGGTAAGAAAGAAATATAATTAAAGGATTTTTGAAATTCTTAATAAAAAATTGCCGAAAAACATGCAGAAACAATGGTACAAGAAAATGAAAAAATATTTTGACTAAGCCAAATGAAAGTTGTTAAAGAATAATGACGATTAACAGTAATGAAATTCATAATAAATTCACATTCACACTCACAAAAATATGCGACAATCAGAAACAAATGTTTAAAAGGAAACAAAAGAAAAACCGTCTAACCTGGTTTAAGCTGGCTGTACTGTCAAGTGAACTCAAAGAAGATATTGATCCTACAGACAATGATCTTTGCTTGGAGCTCCGCCTGAGTTGTGATGCTAGTGTTCTAAAAGAAGGTCTCGAAGGATCTGTCACGCGTGACAAACGGACCAGCATATCTTCTTCTAATACCATTAGCATGTTCATGAGTTGTGTGACATGTGACAAAATTGTTTCAGGCTAAAAAGAAAGAAATATATTTGGCATTACACGATTAAACTTGAATAAACAAATAAACGCATACAAAACAAAGTATAACACAGAGATTTAGGACAAAAATCAATGAATAGATAGATTCGAAGGTTTAGAAGGTATTGAAACTTCGATATGACAATGTGTTTCTTGATATTGATAGAAAATTCTTTTTTATTTAGCAATGAATGGGAAACAAATAAAGGCAAGGAACAAACCAAAGCTACGATTATCTGCAATATATGTGTCACTGTAACAATGGTTATGTTAAGAGTTATCAAATCATTTAACAATCGTCATCATCATCGACTGTAAACCCCGAGACTAATAGATAAGGTTTGCAAGTCTGACCAACAAGTCACAAGCATATAAGGACTGATGATTACCTTTGCAAGTCTGACCAACAAGACACAAGCAAATAAGAACTGATGATTACCTTCGCAAGTATGAACGTCACTGCATCACTAGGATCCATGCATTGCAGAAACGCACCTAAAGCAAAAATTCTTAATCGATAATCTTCTGGAAAATGATTTTACTATTAAAGTAGAATTATTGGCAACAGTTTAAGTGATTAACTCTAGATTAACACGTTTAACATACTTAATTGTGCTTGACTAAATGGTATATAATGCTGCTAGTTTTACTTATAAATTAAATCAGCGAAGCAAAGAAGGCCGTAATTTTTGTCGCGTATTTTCAAAGTATATTTTGTTTATTGAAAAATAAATACTTTAGAAATGATTTCAAATTTTGGACCATCAAAACGACAGTAGTATACGTAATGTGAAAAAGTTTTACTAACCGTTTGAGCTGCGGGTAACTATATCTGTGAACCCTCGAGAAATGAGCTTTGTGAGGATATGACTGGGAAGATGAAACTGTCCTTCACTGGCTAACAGCTCCAAAGTCTCGTTCATCAACCCGCGTGCCTGTCAAAGGAATAAATAAATAAGACAGACAAACAGATAGATCTGAGACAGACAGACAGATTGACAGACAGACAGATTGACAGACAGAAAAAGAAAAATTTATCAGATAAAGTTTTGATTCCTGATTCAATTGAGTAGATTCTCGATTGTTAAAGTTGGATTCGCGTGATTAATTATTTGAAATACCATATTGAAAACAGAAAATTATCTTGGATTCCATCACTGATGATAGCTATAATCTTTAATGAAGTTGCCTCCTGCCTATGAGGCTCCTCCTATTATCCCATATAAGATAATGAAATAAAACAAATAAATCAAGAGACTATTTTCTGGTAATATATAAAAGACATCAGTTCCTCATTAAAGTACGTATCTAACTTATTCCACTCACTTGCAGCAAAATTTGTCGACGACCTAAAACGCCAACTCCAGTTTTAAAAGACTTTTTTAGTACAGTGAAGTCGGCTGTTTAAATAAAGTTAATGGTACCTAGAGTTTATAAAAAGACGCTCCATCACCTTTGCAACGTCAAACATAAACTCCTTGAGGCCATAAGACGATAACAACTCCAGCGCACAACGTTCGTCGTAGTCAAAATTGTCGTTTATAAACTGGCTGAAAGTTCAGAGAAAGTTGAGAGAGTGAACTTGTAAGTTTATATGGAACTTTTCTGTTTGTCATCCTTGTAGATTCTAGAGCAGATGTTAATCGAACCAATGCTTATTCAACTAAAATAACAATGTTTTGTTCTTCCTTTCTCAGCAGCTTCTGCTTGCTCTCCATATTTCGACCCACATATATCTTGTTGCATAAACTCTTAATTTTTTCAACAGTTTCAGTTGACCTGATGAAGGGTAAAAAGTTTAGAACCCTCAATTTCTTAAGCTACTAACGGCAATGATCGAAAATGTAAAACTACATTTTAAAAACTATACAACGAGTATTATGTTACCTATTTTACTACTTTATAAAACTGATATTTGTTTTACCGTAACCCAGAGTCAACCTTAATGGCAAACGTAAATAAAGGGCCGGGGTGCGAGGCCGGGTTAATGGCTTAAAGGTTAGTAATCTTACCAACTGAATTAACAACGCTGTCGTTTAAATTTATCAAAGATTACTAGCGTCGACTTTACCTGAATGCTTCATTAAGACTTGACTGGGACAATAAGTCTCCTCCAGTCTCCAAGATCTGATAAAGAATCGGTAATTAAGTTAACTGATCACTAGATACGTAATTTAATCATCTTTGGGTAAAGGCTATCTTCTTACAGTACTTACCACCTATTTAAATCATCCGTTTTACTTAACTGGCAACGAACTTTAATGTTTTTTTTTAACTATTCAACAAGTAATCGCTGGATACAGGAATTTCTTTCAATGAGAATCAAACTGACCGACCATAAGACAACATTGTGTTCCACTTATCTTAAAATGGTCCTTTCGTTAGTATAAGATATGTGCAACGAACCTGCTGTACAAAACAATAAAGAGCCAGATTTGAAAGCTGCTTCCTCTCCGCTGTGTGTGCATCGCTGTGCTTGCTAAGCGCCTACAAACACCAAGCAAAGCGTTATACATTTCACTTCTTAGACTCAGTTTCTATGAAATTTTTTTTTGGTTATTCATTGATTGAACTAAGAAACAAAAACATAGTTTTCTGAATTTCAGCCTTTATTTTATTCTCACATTCGACTTTTCATAACTTGCTAAAGCACAGTTCGAAATGTAATTTAAAAAATAATGTTGGAATGACTGAAAAGAAATATAATTATAAAAAGGGGCTAAAACTCCACTAAAAAGTTTCCAAAACTTACTTGGCGAAGATAAGCCAAGATATCTGAGATTCTGCCGTGTTTGGCAAACTGGGCAACTCTTCTAGGGAATGGACACTGCAACATAAGTTATTGTAATCAGATATTTGTGCAAATTGATATCTTATTGCTGGCAACATAAACCTAAGTTAGGAAAGTCAAAGCTTTAAGATGGCCTGAGTAATTGTTCCTATCAACTTTATCTATTGTTAATCTCCAAGTAAAACAAAAGCACATCCAGCAATTGGTATCTAGATAGATAGATTGATTGGCCGAGCTGGTACCAAAACTCTGCCTTCTTAACATAAAAGCTCTCAGTTCAAACCCTGGTGTGTCACGATTTAAACATGTGTGTGACCTGAGTATAACAATGCCTACTTAGACCTTACCTGCGATGGTTTGGTATCCAGTCAAGGCGATTCATTGAACATCATTCTCTAAACTACATTAAACCGGTAATAAAGACCTGCTCCATTGGCCGCAAGACGAGAGAGATTCCTATAAAAAAATTAAATCAGATCACAAACTCACCTTAGATAACTGATATAGCTTAATCGCCCGATCATTGAGACCTTCTTCAAGTGACTGATCCGCTGCAAGCTGGAAGGAATGAATGATTTTATGGGGAATAGTTTCTTCATCAATATTAGTGGTGACTAAATATTATGAAAATGAGTTTATTTGATGGTGGTAATTAGCAATGACATTATAAAACAATCTTGGTGGCCACAAAGGTATACTAAGTAACTGCGAAAGAGAATGTTGTTAAAAATAGGCTTTAGTGGGAATCGAAACCGCTACCTCTGTAGTTATATAACGTCATTGTCAATAATCACAGTGCACACACAATAACATTCATTGCACACAGTTAAGTGGTATAAACAGACCCACTAAAATTGATCAGATTAATGCCAAAAACAGTGGCCTCCAGCTGTCGGTAAGAGCACAGCAACATACCAAAGAGACAACGAATTGAATCACAACATCAATCTAAGTGGCAACGTACAAAGAAACAATATATTACAACAACGAAAACGAAAACATTTCAAACACAAAATATATAATACACTTTCTAGACTTCTGACCACCAGGATAAAAGTGCCTTTTCCGCAATGTAACATGCAGTAAGTTCTCTTAAAACAGTGATTAAATCAACACTAGGTTGAAATCATCACCGTGAATGAAGTAGGAAGCTGACATTAAGAGCATTATAGCCTTTCGTCAGAGTAACTATGAACCTAATGTTGGATAAATCATTTGCCTTACTTACTTGCCTTACTTGTTTTCAAAAAGTGTTCGTACCTGGTACAGCCCGTTCACGTCCAGTCCCACAGTGATGGCCAACAGATCCGCTGATGTTGTATCAGTGTTGTGTACAGCAAGCTCCAGGAACAATTTTTCTGGTGAAAGTCTGTCAAAAAAATATTTCCCATACGAATTTTTAGTTCCCGTTGTTAATATCATGACTCGAGTCAATCGAGAATGTCCAGTTCAAACAAACACTCAGACTCACTTTTCTCTTTGGTAGATTTATAGGGTATTGCCCGCTACAAATGCTGGCCTTATTCTGCTCATTATTAGATGCTTCAAGTGCGTGATAGAAATACGCATGTGCTACTAATACTTGCGATAATCAATCCAGCCCCATTCCCAAGCATTACATGTGGGTACCCAAGCACGCTTGATAGCTATAACAAACTGACAAGGCCCAAAAAGACCGTAACAGCTGTCCATGGCTGCTGACATTAGAGCTCCTCATTTTTATTTACGGTATCTTGATTTATGGGGTAACGTCCAACACAAACATGGCCTTTGTACCAATATTAATGACTGCAGGTATGGATACTAACTGCATGGTAAGTGCTACCAATACCTTTGATAATCATTCAAGCGACATCCCACAAGTATACTCCATTTTTAGGAGGTATTTTGATGATTTTTCGCCCCAAGTCTGTGAGTTTGAGCAACGACTACAGCATTTTGTTGTCTTAAAAGCAAGAAACTTTTCTCGATTTGTCACTTAGGTAGTGGGGTGATAATTCTAGTTGAACCACGCCTCGAGCCCTTGAACTAAAGAATTATTACATAATTTGGTTCCTTTTTCACATTTTGTTATTTGCAATCGATGTTATCTTGTAGTTTTTGTTGTATCTGCAGATAGGAGATCACCTTTGAAAGGCGTCTAGCTCTTAGAGAAGATACAAAGTGATGTATGACTTCAGTCCAAACCCAGGCCAAGTCATGTTTACCTCGGTCTACACTCATATATGGCAGCTGATGTAACAATGACACATCCGTCAACTACGCATACACCACTAGTCCTTTCTGCTGACTTAAGGGACACGGGTTCAATGTTTTCATTAGTTCGATTAAGAATTGACTCAAACGTTTTGCTGATCTTGTAAACGCCCACAATCTCTTCATCAGTTGGTAGACAAAACATCTGTATAACACTAGATTCTAGTGGACGCTGCAAGAAAAAAAATGAAGGATTAAATAAGCACGAGCCTTTTCCCGACAATTTTTTTTTTCAAATTCCAATATGGTATCTGTATTAAGGTAGACGAAGTATGTAGGTAAAAACAGCATTCCAAGGCTGATCAAACTTTTAAAGCATATTTTCCACTAATAAAGTTTCTGCTAACATTCAGGCCCTCTATTATTTATGGGGTATGTCCGCTACAAATGTAGCCATAGTGCCAGTCTTTACTGGTTTCAAGTATTAGCACGCATGTGATATATATGCTGTTGAGTATTTTGCCTGCCACATTGAACAAGATTTATGCTTTTAGAAAAAAAAAAAAAGGGTAGCCCGGGCTCTGCTAGGTTTTATGGTTACACTGTCATAAAACCAAAGTAACCTGAGGAGTTAAAGTTGGGATACATCTTACAAAAGGAAATAACGGCAAACAATTACATTTACCTGTGATCTGGTTGGTGATATCGATGTCTCAGCCAGCTGACTTGAGAGAACATAAAGAACTCTCTGTAAAACAATGTCAATTAAAGAAATGCAAATCAGAAGTTTATAAATTTCTTCAATTACAGGAAAGAAGTTACGATTTCTTTCACTTCATGTTTTTGTAACAGTTTTTTAGGATTTGATCATTCTTGCAACGACAGAAGCTTTTTAAATTATTTTCACAAATGTTTATGCAAGGTTAATGTCTTCAAATTTTTCCTACGGATGAATAGTGTTAATTAAAAAAGCAACAAAAACATTCGTTAATTATAATTAAGAAATAAGGTAAGACAAAAAAGTAATAAATTTAGTTAAGAAATAAGGTAAGTAAGTAATAAATTTAGAAAGATCGAATTTCAAAACGTACGAACCTTGTTTGCATCGCCATGAATGATAGTAAATAGCAATCTGTCTGTCAAGACAATTTCTGATGTTCCTGGATGTAACTGGTAAACAAACATTGGCAATTGATCTGCATCGACATCATAGACCTGTTAATCGCATGGGAAAAATATTTCTCTTATTAAGACAGTTAAATATAGCGCAGCCATTAGTTAGTACTCATATACGCTATCTCGCTAACGTGCTAAATAACAATGGCTCTTAGCTCAAACACTCCAGATACTTTGTTTCCCGAAGGCGGTCTTTCTGCTAATGTTCAGGCTTACAATTACTTATTGTAGATTTAAGAGGTAATGCCCCTATCCCCTTCCAATGTGGCTTGAAGTGCAAATATTATTGGCTGCAAGTACTTGATACTAGCAATCTTATGGTTCTATAATGTGTTTTAAACGTTTTTATATCCTTAAATATGTCTAGCATCAGTTCTAACCTCTTACTAACTTAATGTCCAAAGCTTGCTTTTAACCTAAACCAAATCGGTTCTAACCAAACCATGTAAGCTCCAAGGTCTTAATTACTTCACTGCTAATTTTTTCCAAAACCTTATTGAATTTAACCCTGAGTAAGCTTAACTGTGACTTTTTTTTGCCACTAGCCCACTGGGCTAGTTGGCTACAGGTTTGAACTAGCCCATAGGATATTTTAATAGCCCAGTATATTTTATTAACATAAAACAGATTCTCGAAGATGCGGTACAAATGAATGGTTTTATATTAGTGATGACATTTATA
>JAOEHV020114263.1:0-15030 GCA_025447995.2 Isaurus tuberculatus | reverse complement strand
TCTTCTTAAACACTTCATCTGGAATGTATCTAGTTGTTTCTCATCCTTCTTCGTGATCTTCCAGGTCTCACAGCCATGCAACAATACTGGTCTCGCTAAGGTTTTAAATAGATGTATCTTTGTTTTCCTTCAAATTCCCCTGGTGTTCCATACTCTACACAATCTGTGGAATGTTCCTCTCGCTTTCTGCAATCTGTTCTTAATATTTCTGTCTCCGCCACCTTCTTTGTCCACCGTAGCACCCAAGTACACAAACTCACTTACATCCTCCACTGGCTCGTCGTTGACTCTGATGGTAACCTCATTCCTGGCGTATTCCGTTCTCAGTGTTTTGCACTTTTTGGCATTCAACTTCAGCCCAGTCTTGCTGCTTCAGTTATCATTCTACTAGTCTTTTCGTTTAAGTCTTGGAAGTTCGATGACAACAGTACAATATCATCTGCACAAGGTCCTCCAGTGATGTTGTGAAGTCCCACCTGATTCCTCCTCTCTTGTCGGCTGTTGTTTTCCTCATGATCCAGTCAATCGCAAGTAAAAAAAGAAACCCAGACATAACACACCCTTGTTTCATTCCAGTCTATATCTGGAAGCACTCTGATGTTTCGTTCTCCTCAATTACCGCACATTCAAACCCCTGATATATCCCTCGTATCGCTTCGATGATCTTATTTGGGATTCCATAGCTTTTCATAATAATCCACAAACTTTCTCTGTGTACAGAGTCAAAGGCTTTTTCGAAGTCGACAAAATGTGTGTAGATAGGCGCTCTCCATTCATTCGCTTGCTCTAAAATGTTTCTTATCATCCTACAGAAAGCTTTACTGGTCACTGGTAGCAGGGTCACTCCACGCCAGTTGTGGCAGTCTCTTAGATCTCCTTTCTTGAATATCTTCACGATAAGTCCTTGTTTCCATGTCTTTGGCCAAGTTTCTGTCTCCCATATTTTGTTGTATATATCTACAAGTTTGGATGTTGTTGTTTCCAGGTTTGATTTCAGCAATTCTGCTGGTATTTGATCCACGCCTGCGGCTTTCCCATTCCTTGTTCTTTTTAGTGCTGATCTTACTTCACTGTCTGTCCACGTTCCTATGTCTATATCTTCGATCGCATCGACTTCTTCTACATCCTCTACTGCAACAGGGTTTGTCGGGTCTTCACGATTTAATATTTCGCTAAAATGCTTAATTTAATAAAAGTTCCTTTTCAAACTTCAATGCAAGAATAGTTGTTAACATATTGTTTATTCCTATATACTAACACCTCTTCTCAAAAGGCTTTTTAAATTCTGAATTACTTTTGTTTTTGTAACACTACTTAAAATTTTGGCAAGTGTGATGATAGAGCAAGAAGGAGTACATAATTAAGATTCACCTAAAACCGAGCATGGAAGTCCTCTGTCAGATGACCGTGATGGTTTTGCCGACAAAGACGGTGCCTTTTTTCTTTCTATACGTTCTTTCTTTTCGTTTTCCTTTGCTTCTTCATAGAACTGTTTGAATTTTCTCGCAATGATTGGACTGGGTAAAGCAAGGACTAGTACACCTACTAAAGCACACATTGAACCAATTAACCTACCCATCACTGTTACAGGGACCATGTCCCCGTACCCGACGTTTGTGAGAGATATGATGACAAACCAGGACGTTGCCGGAATGCTTGAAAAGGAGTCCTTTTGAGCATAAAATTCCGCATAGAAAAGGACACCCGATAAAATGACAGTACTTATTACAGCAAAAAAAATAATCATTAAAAGCTCGGGCCATGTAGCGCGTATTGTTTTCCCTAAAACTTTTAGTCCGGACGAATGACGGAACAACTTAAGCAGGCGACCAACACGAAGAAGTCCAAAAGCTTTGAGGGAAGAATAGGAATTCTTTATCATCAATGAAAAATAAAACGGTAAAATTGCTAGAAGATCCACAAGGTTTAGTAAATCGGACACAAACTTCTTTTTGTCTGGAGCCGAGATGAACCTTAGAAATAGTTCAATGGTAAACCAGGACACGCATAAAATTTCCAAATCGTTGTAAATTTTAGCAGTCTGTTTACCTTTGCTCGCATTAGGAATGCTCTCGGCGCACACAATAACAATTGACAACATTATGAAAGCAATCGACCACCAACAAAGTACTTTGGATGCAAAAGAACTCTTTGGCTGCTCAAAACATCGCCATATTACTATTAAAACTTTGTTTTGTGGCATTTTCGGCTCTTCTGGTACTGTTTCGTTGGTGCAAAAATTAACTCCTTCGTGTTGGAGAAACTTAATAAGAAGTTCTTGGCTAAATTCAAAGAAGATAAGTTCCTCAATAAAATCCTCGATATTTACATTTGAAGGACAACTTAGAATACCATGTGACTGATAATAGAATAGAATTGAGTCGAAAGCGTTACGGTTCCTGTTAAAGAAATACTCTTGTCGTTTTGAATCAAAGAAATAGTTCCGCTTTGCCGCACTTCCCAATAAAGTATTCGGATAGCGAGCTAATGTCGACTCAAGAGTTTCAAAAACATTCCCACTCACATTTATCCGAACTCGTTTGTCCGGCATCTGCAAATTAACGGCCTCATTGGGCGTACTGTCGGTTTCTTGACAATAGCGTCTGCTATACACAAGTGTCTGATGCTTTTTTCCCTCATGAATTGCAACTTTTAACACAGTTTTCATTTTAGATTTTAAAGTTTGCCGGAAATTATGTTCAGTTTAAAAACTTCTAGGCATTCTAAGCTGAAACGTTTTAGGTTTTTCCGTAGCGTTCTTCTTAATCTCTACGTGTCAAGATCATGTTTTTGTTTGTTGATATATATTACATGTTAATTCTCTTCTTGTAAAAAACAAAAAAGCCTATTTTATAAGAGCTCTTCAGCTTACCGTCTTACATTCACACGAAACACATTTGTAAAATGTTTCCTCAATACCCGTTGATTGTTGTCTATTAAACCCTATTAAGCATTCAAAATCATCAATATTTAACAACCGTCCTCTCGGTTTCAATATCAAAACACCTGGTTAGCGAAAAACACTAAAAATAATTCTTCTTTTGTAAATGTAGTATATGATATTCATTCAAAAGACGAAACCTTTTATTTTGCAGAATATTAATTACTAGTTTTTATTCAAGTTTTACGCACCATGCAAATGGTACCTGCTTATCACGCAAACATGTCGGCTACTTGAAAACAGCAAATTAAAAAAACTAAAGTACAGTAGATTTCACAAATGTTCATCTGACGCAAGAAATTGATATAAAATTGTATCGCACAAATTTATGCGAGCAACGAAAAATGTCTCAAGGTTTAGCTTCATGCTTTGAAGCACGCTTGTCAGAATAGCTGCCAGTGGTTTCCATAGAAAACATGTGCTCTCATCACATAGCCAAATTAATTTTAAACCATTAGTTTGGTTCTTTTTATAAAAACGGACTTTTTAAAAATTGTTCTCCTTTTTTAACAATCAACCAACTTGAACTTTAAACAACCTAGCGAGGAAATTTAGTAAACTAAAATCGTGCGGCGTTGAAATATTATCAGAAACAGCAGCTGCAACAAATTGTGTTTACGATCAAGTAATTGCTGTGCATTTTGTATTAAGACGTCTGTTTTAACCAAATGTCTTTTATTAAACACTTTCTAGCGTCTAGTAATTTAATAAATACAGACAAAGTTACTGGTTCTCGTAGCTTTGAGGTTTGACTGCAAATTTAGTGATGTTTAAAGGCAACGCCAAGATGCTCAGTTTGAAACTAAACGGCCAAAAAATATAAAGAGTACTAGTGAATTTTTGGTGGTCAAGCAATTTTTAGTTTATCTATTCTTGTCTCTCGCTTTGTTTTAAAAATCGTGAATGTGAGAGTCACAGGTCGTTGCCGAGTTTAAGAAAGAATTTCGTTGCTTGGTGAGCGGTAAAATAATACTAATAGCTAATGCAAAGCGTAATAAGATATTTTAATGTATAGCACTGTATAATATAAACTTTGAAAAGATTATTCAGGATTATTTACAACTTCCATTTTTTGTTAAAAGACACGATGAAATGGTCAGTCACTTATTTTTAGCAGGTAAGCTGGAGCTCAGGAAAATCGTATTCTCATTGGCACATTATACCAATGATTTTTTAAAAAAGAAAATAAAACAAGAATGGTTGCTAGGCAACTAAGTAGAGGCTAAAAGCAATTTTCAGTTAAGGACGACTTTCTCATTTAATATATGAAAAACAAACAAGCAAACAAAATACGTTTTAAACGTAAGCCTTACTTACGGCCTTGATAAAAAAATTTCAACATTTACACCATAAGCCTTTCAGCCCCCAGCACTTTATCAACATCTAACTTCTCTCATCACAACTCAAACAAAAATAACTCGATTTGTAATGGGAACTAAGGAGTTGATCAATGGGAACAAGCTGTTAAAGTTAAAAAGCCAAATTCTCCCAAAATGCTTTATATATAGAAAGTATCGAGATCAGTTGGGAGAATTTACCAACATGTCAATTGTTTGGGGCTTAAAGGGTTAAGCCTGACTCTCATATAATTCCACTGGTTGTTGTTGTTTTTTTGAACAATCCTAGCGATCGCCGTGATCGAAGCGACCAAATGGTTTCCACATAATCGCTAGGATCGCTCAAATCTTTGCTAGGCATTGAGTTGATCTGGGCTAGACATATTACGCAACATTTTAGAGGGTTCATTTTCAGTTTCTCAAAATGGCGACTGTCAACCATCGACCCCGGCTCGAAGCAAGTTATTTTTTGATACTCGCCATCATACGATGGAGGCGAAGGAGAGAAATTGAAATAAACAACGAAAAAAGGAACCAAAAGAAAACAAAGCAGGATTTAGATTCGAAAAATATAGTGTTTTGTGGGATATGCTTCATTACACACAAATACTTTGTGGGATATATTGTATATTGGATCGCTGGGATCGCTTAGATCGTTCAAAGTGGTTCTCGTATGATCTTCGCGATCGTCGCTGGTGCCGGGATCGCCAGGATCACTTAGATTGAGTTTTTTCTATCTCAGCGATCTTGATCGCTGGTATCGCCAGGATCGCTGAGTGGTTCTCACATAATCGCTAGGATCGCTAGTCTAAAAGTTCAACGATCCTAGCGACCCAAGCGATCGCAAAGATTATATGAGAACCAGGCTTTTTAAAATTAGAACATATTTTTCCAATTTATATGCAACTGTTGACTAAAGTACTCGTTGAACAGTTCTAAGGTGTAAATGCTGAAATTTTTTATCAACGCCGTAAGTAAAGGCCCGTTTATATGGAAAAAGTTGTCCCGGGACAAAGGGATATCTCACCTAACCAGTGTTACTCGGAGAGAGACAACTTTTCATACATTTCTCTGCAAAACGCAGCCAACAGTTTGTATTACGTCCCGGGACGTAGTGTCGTCTCGGGTGCCAGAGATAACTCGCATAGCCGAGCGAAATATCCCTTCAAACCGAGATAATATTCTCCATATAAACAGTTTGTCCCTTCTACTCGGGACAACTCGAGTGTTTATGCTTAAAATTTCCCACGTTTGATTGCTTGCCCCGGGCCAGATATTTTCCATGTAAACACACGGAAAAGTTGTCCAGGTTCAAAACCTCATATAAACTGCAGGTCAAGTTGTCCCGGCTGGAAGGGACAACCCTTTTGATGTGTAACAGAAGTTCAGCTAAATTCTGGGTTAAACTTGCGTACTTTGGAAGAACAGAGAAATTATGAAACACACATACAATGTTTTCATCACGTACGCTTAAACAATAGCTACCCGTAGGGGGCCCGAGTCTAAATTTACCTTTTCGTCTATCAATCTATCTATCTATCGTGTCGCGTTTTGGATGAAGTTTTACCCAGAAGTCATTGGGTAGAACCCTCATGTAAACGACTGACGAAAACTAAAAACTTTCCATATTAGCTTTTCAGCAATCATCTTCAAAGAATCACCTTCATGTTCAATGCCATTTAGTGAAAACGTCCATTTTGTTTTACTGTTTGATAATGCAGAATTCTCTTCAAATATTACTATATATAAACAGCAACAAAATTTCAGAGGGGAGAGGAACGGGCAGTTAAATTTCTTGTCTCCCTATTTTTTTCCCTATTTTTCTCCCTCCTCCCTAATTTTTTCGGCCGTTTCTCCCTCCTCCCTAATTTTTTCGGCCGTTTCTCCGTCCTCCCTAATTTTTTTGGCCGTTTCTCCCTCCTCCCTATCTTTTTTTTGGCCGTTTCTCCCTCCTCCCTAAACCGTTCCTCTCCCCTCATTTCAATTGCACGCACATAAATTTACGCGGACCTGCAAACCATTCAAGTGCTAACAGTTTCGAAAGCAGAAAAATAAATGCAATATATTTATTTTCCTTCGTCACTTTGGCAATTAAAGCAAAAACTAATCTAAAAATATTCATTTCCTTTCAAACTTGAACTTTATTTGTAAATTGTGTTTTTCTTTTTCTTTTGTTGTTTAATAATTTCCAAGGTAGACAGTTGGGGTGGGGAGGGGTTGGAGCTTGGGTTGCCCTCGCAGACAAAAATTCTCATTTAAAACAAAGTTTTAGAAAAAAGGGTTTTAGAAACTATTTTTTTTAGAAACTTTCTCAGTAGTTGCTTGAAATCGGCTGTGGTGTCGGTTTTTCCATTTACTTTTCAACCATTATTTTTGATCAGACTACTGAGCTGAAGGCAGTCAGTAGCCCGAGTAATCGCACTACTGTGCGTCTAGTTGAAAAACTAAAAGTTAACAAAAGAACATAGAAATTGCACGTGCTAGGAAATAGTTTAGAAAGAAAATAAATTCTTCAATACAACTTTCATTTCAACTACAAAAATAGTTTTCAAATATACAAAATAATGAATTTTACTGCAACGCACATTTCTTTCCGATTATGTGATTCCACTAGAAGTAACACCGAATGTCTTAAATAAATTTGAAGTAAGATACCTTAACCCGGTATATCATATAAACTGGGGCTGCGGCTTACGTCAGTTCCTTTCATTATTTACTGCGATGATAAAAAAGAGTTTCAGTCCATAATTGCCTACATTTCAATTACACTGAAGAAGGACTAAGGCTCCAAACGTCAATTCCTTAAGTTACTTAGGGAGCTGTCATTAAGTCCATCAAGGAGAGGGCCAGAAGGAAAAACTAAATAATTACAAAAAAAATCATGACGTAGCAAAAGAACGTATTATTGTTTCATGGCCCAACCAGAACTGTTAATTTGGTTTCGTGGCCTATCTTATGTAATTAGAATTCTTTTTAGGATTCCTGAAATACAAGGCTTCCGATATCATAAAGATTTTCTGTATGATTAACCTTCATTCCGTGCTTGTCACTCTATTCTTCATCCTGGGAGTGTTCATCTTCCTCTTCACTAGAATCTTCACTTCATACGTTTTATACTGTGTATACTCATTCGGATATTAAAAATGCAGTTAATTAAAATTTTACAGCAAACTTTGAAAAAAGGTTTAATAACCATCAGTAATTTTTGAAAAGTTTCCATAGCCCCACCAAAACTTCAATAGTAGTTTCATGGCCTAGCACTTTTCCTTCCCTGATGGAATCAATGACAGCCCCGCCCCTTACTAAATATTAACAATTCTTTTTTTAATGGGGATAGGACGAAGAGATAAGAGATATGGGGTGAGAAAGACAGAGCAACGCCTTTCTCAAAAAACTGTACTTCCACAATAGGTTTTCGAACTCTAAATGCAGAAAATACTTTCCAACCCTAGATAAATCAGCGGCAATTTGGGTTTTTTAACAATGAGTAAATCTTGCAGTGCAAGTGATTAATGAGATTGTTTTTTGAGAATTAAACATCTCTCTAAAATAATTTTTATGATTACATTATCAAACATTGTTGGACGCAACATGTTTGACCCGTTTGAACAGCACAATCAAACATGGTGGATGGTGTGGGACGATGTTGGATGAAGTTTGACTTTGTTCAAACTTTTCATCCAACATCGTCCAACATTTTCGCTCCCGTGATCAAAAATATGCCATAATTTCGTGTCCAGGTTCCGGAATCTGAACCACGGTTCCGAAATCCAACATTGTTGGATAGTGTTGGATTCGTTTGAACACTCCAGGATCTATCACAATCCAACACTGATCAAACACCGTCCAACACCACCCAATGCAACAATGTTTGACAAACATGTTTGATCCGTTTGAACGGGCCTTAATGATGAGTTACAATCACATCTACGATTATATTTGGGTTTCGTGTGTCAATCGCTTGCAATATTATATCATCGTGTAATTTGAATTTGAGAAGGTGATCATTGTCTTGTGCTCGTAGATCCAGTATCTGATTCATCCGACTCGTTCATCTTACTGTAAAAATTGTCTCTCTGTTGCTCCTCTTTTTCGTCCTCTTTTGCCTCAGTAAGAAGAACAATGAGCCGATAAAAAAGCAGCAACAGTGCTGTAGCGTTTTTTCCGGTAAAAAACAAGTGCATGTCGTGATTAACATTAAATTTGATAATCATAATGAGTCGCACAACCAAGAATGGCCCATCTTGCATAAACATCATCGTAAGGATTGAATACAAATCACCATGAAGCTTTAACCTTCTAGTCTCTTTAATGTGTTCTGTGATCGCTTTTACTTCTTCCTGTGCCTCCTTTTGTATTTCTACAACCTCCATTACTGTATCCTGTATTGATAAAACTCGCTTACGCTGGCCTCCTTGGTCTAATGTCTTGTGTCGAAGCGCCTCTGTGGCAGAGTACATAGTTTTGAGTTTATCTATTTTATCGCGTTTTCTTTGATCGACAAGTTTTTTGATATAATTGGGCAGTTTTTCATGCTTGGGTTTTTTTATGGTTTCTTTTGTTTCTTCCTTGCTTTCAGTAGCCTGATAGGAATATAGAACGAAAAATCAGAAATCTATAAAAACAGTAATGAACAAAAAAGGGCGTAGCGAAAGGGGTAGTGGGGCAAGGGGTCTCACACTGCAAGGAGACTTTTTAGTTTTCACTCGTTCAGCTAATGTATCTGCGAAAACAGACATATTTGGGGAGAGAGCAAAAAAACTATGCAATGGCAGAATGATATACGATAAGGAAATAATTGAAAATGAAAACTGGGGAAAAACAGAAGTAAAATAAAGTCAGAGGCAATACCATATAAAGTAAGGAGTGAACTTTCTCCAAAGCGGACATCTCTCTAAGACGGTCATTTAATTTGGTTTTAGATTAATTTTCTTTGTGAGAGAGTTTACTGTAGAATGTTAAACCAAATCGCTGAATTTTTGAAAGTATCAGTTTGGAGACGGAACAGGCCAGATCTTCCATGGCAGGGAGCAAATAGAAGGAGCTCTCAGGAGTAATATATAGAAAACGATTGTACAAAAAACTTAATATGGAAATAAAAGAACTGTTCTAAGACTGGTGTTGTTGTATGTCTTGGATACATGCGGTATATTATAAATGCAAAAACACTCACCACGTCGATCTTGTTTTCTAATGTATCTGGCACAGTACGGACGGTGGCAGTGAAAACAAGAGTAAATTGCATAAAGCACCAACTGTAGGTAGCTAGGACTGCATACGCTAAACCATCGATACACCACAGATTTGGCTGGTCATCAAACACCTCAAACAGCTCTGCGTAAACGACAATAAAAAAGGTTGTGAATATAGGAATTGACTGTTAAAATACATTGTTTATAATCTAGATGAAGTAGAAAAAACTATACCACCAAAAACTGCCTGTATACATACATCTATAACTAGCTGCTCAGAACCACCTCATTTGCATCTGGTTGCCGTTTTAATCTTAGGTGCAGTATTTTAAACGAAACGTCCCATATCTCTGATTTGTAATCAGTGACAACAAATTTTGGATTTTAAAATGCATCTGTATACTATTTCAGCTAATTTTACTTCCTTTTGGAAGGTGGTTCATCAAAGTTTCATAACCTTCGCTGATTTATTGGACCTAGTCTAACTTGCTTGATGTTATGCTTTTTTATTGTTTAATAAAAATATTGAGCAATTGTTTTATCAGGTTCAATTACTTTCCACGGCTAGTGGCCCTTCGCTCTTATCTTCTGTTACATATGCCACATTAAGGTAGTCTTCACGCGCTTAATTCTGCCAGAGAAAAGTAATTCCTACCCTGGTGTTTTTTTTCCGTTAAGTTAAAATTTAATAATGATGTAATGATTAACTGCCCGCGCAAATATCAGAGGGTGATATCGCTTGGGACCGACTTAACAAGGTTTTTAAGTAAAATGGCGGATAAAATTTGAGAGCTGATTGGAAACAGCGTACAACTAAAATACATCGGAGATTAAATACGGCCAATAAGGAATGATAACAATATGTTTTTCAATCTAAATAACCAGGGTATCCTATTGCCCGTGCCTAGTTTGATCTGACTCCGATGTTTTTTTGTTTTTTTTTTATCTTGAAATTCAGAAAATTGCCAGTTTACAAGTTTAGTCACCAATCCGGCCGAGTACACATACCTATTATGTCAGCGGCGTTACTGACGTAGACGAGAAGAAGAGCAGAAAGCTGGTCCCTAGTCAACTCTCCACGTGGTAGGAGCCAACGCCCAACAATGATAACCAGAATTAGACCAAGTTCAGAGAATTTCTGTGCTAATGTGTCTTCATCCACCTTAAAGCTGACCTGCGCAGAAGAAAAAAGTATAACAACTTACAATTTTAATACCAATAATGCATTTGGACTCTCATTTATGTCGTAGAGGAAGAAAGTTTGATTTGCACGACAGAACCCGTTTGTATCATTAATATTTCTTTGATAAATATTTCCTAAATTTTTCATTTTCCTTCAAAAGATCAGAATAGACTTGTTTTAATTGAAAATGGCTAAAAAATAACAAAATGTTTTGATTCATGCCGTAAGTGCTGTTGGGAGATATAATCTCTAGTGATAGTACTTCGTTAGTACTGTTCATCAATTTTTATTCTTTTTCTTATTTTTCTTAAATTCTAAATTTTTTGTGAGGAGTGGGGGTGAAATTAAAAGGGGTCCTCCATTGGTTGGAAAAAAGGGCCCAGCAAAGTTTTTAAACGGCTTTAATAACTAACTGCATTGTTAGTCTGCATGAATGTAAATTTTCAAGAAGTTAACGATTACACTTTTTTTATTAAGAACACACTTATAATAAGAACAGTGAGGCTCAAATCGCCCGAAAAATAAGAACAAATTAAGAACAATTTGAGGCTGAAATAAAAATTAAAAAAAAGAAAAAATAGCAAAATGAGCGTGGCAAGCCGTCGTCACAAAGAGCATCACACATTAAATAAATTTCGTTACTTATTATTTTAATGCAAGTATACTCCAGCTGTAGGAACTACATGTACTGTCATCTGCTGTAAAAATACACAAAATTTTACACCCAAAAAACAAGAACAAAATAAGAACATTTTGAGCCTCAAATTGTTGAAAAAAATAAGAACATTAGCCTGGGCAAAATTTTCCTGGTTCTTAATAAAAAAAAAAGTGTAACTCTTTGTGAATAATTTTTAAAAAACTTTTGAAGTGCGTACTAAATCAAATCTATGCTTCGCTTTAAAGTTATGTTTTGGAACCAGATTCTGCGCGTCCTTTCTTTGCCTCACAAAAAACTTTTTTCATAGTTTCTGTTTTCTTTTTTTACCCATTCCTCATCTTGTGACGAATTTGCCAGGACCACGATTAAAAGAAAAACTTCCACACAATTAAATACAAAACTGCGATTTTTAAAATCAAGTCTATGTCTATAAAATCAAAGGTCTACAAATCTGCTAACATTAATCAACAAAAACTCACCACTCCTCCCCCAAGGGAAGTAATTTTGTCGGTAGAATTTGTTAAACATGTTTCAGGATTCTTAGATTTCTCTTCCAAAATGTTTATCTCCACAACCCAAATCGCTGGGAGAACTGTTAGCATGTACAACAGACTTCCTGGCCAGAAGCTGAAATAAAACGATGACAAAAGGGAAGCCAGAGATGCTAAACACTTTACAGTAAAATCTTGTGAACAGGTGAAGATTATAAGACATCACTACCCTGAGGTCATTTAAGGGGGCATTGGGGTTTAGTGAACGAATACCCTTATAAATTTAATTGTCCTTCCCATCCCCCCCCTCCCTCCTCCCTTCCTCCCTCGACTCGAAAAAAATATATTATTATTAACTTCTTCCACAATTTCTGTAAACGTCATGACTTGAGCCTTTAGAGAAACTGACACCTCCGACTGACTAGACTTCAAAGGATTTAGGATAAAGCGGTCTCTTTCTTTGTCTATTAGATCGGAAATCTAAAACTGGTACAGAAAATTTTAGGCGCTAAAGCGGAGCTTGAGGAATACTGCCATCCGCGCTTTCATTTTCTTTTTCCGGTTCTTCAACCGAAGAATAAGCTGTTTTGCAGTCTAGAGACTGACAGTAAGTGAGTGATACAGCATTCTGGCTGAAAATTTGCTGAGGGTAGGTCAATATGAGCTCGGAGATAATATCGAACACAACCTTCCTTTACAAACAGACCGCTCTTGCGTACTGCTACCTGTGTATTATTTTGCTTGGACTTAAAATTCACATCCGTCGCTGCATTTGGCTGAAAAGAAATTCCTTGAGTTTTATTTTTTCAATTCCTAGTTTAGAAGAACACAATTATGTAATAATATCGAGGCTCAAGTTTGCGAAATTTTAAGGATACTTCAATTAAAACCGAGGCTGAGATTTGGAAAAAAATATATAACTCTATGCTGAGAAATTTAAATATAAAGTGCCATTACTAATACTATATTACATGATTTAACTAAGTCCAAAAATAAGCGCAAAAAGCAAAGAAGAAGAAAAAAAGCACTAGTACTGTAAATCTGTTCGAAGTTAAAATGGTTTTTTCTTGCCACACGCTTTAAACTAAGCATATACTCAAGTCAAGAATATTCTCAGATATAAATTGGCAGCCTGGACCGGAAAAATAATGTTCATCACATGCACCACCGGCCTTTGTCCTTTCAGCGTGATATCAAAATAAAAACCTACTTGAAGCGTTAAAATTTTCTAACAGTGCTAACTCTGTATAAAGTGATATGGCTCAAAATAAACTTTGAATTTATGCCGAAGAATCAGTTTTCGTGTTTTGAAGCAAATCAAACAATGATGTGTTTTAATAATTGGCCAGTAAAACTTTCTTATGAATAAACGTCTTATTAATTGAAGTCAAGAACATGAAATTGATCACGAGTGACATTTAAAAGCTAAAAGAAAAATAACAATCGCAGTCCATTGTTTATGGCTTGTGGTAGCTAAGTGCTGGAAAACTTATGACAATCCATCAGCAATGGTGAGACGATAAATGATGCCAATGAGGCCGCACTTACAGGGTTTTCAATAAGAATCATAGTAGGTGGCAAAACCGGAAAAGTAGGCGGTTAAATGATCAACTCGCAAAAAAATGTAAGGTTACCAAGATCACTGTTCGGATCATCACGAACGATCACACAGAACAGCTGCTATCGAATAATTCAAGACAGACGCAGTTTTTTTGTTGTTTTTCATGTTTAAATCTTGGCAAAAGGAAAGATTTTTTCGTTGCGAATGTTTCTTGATTCATTTCTATTACATGGATATTTTTTCCGTCAAAGTAGGCGGCGGATTTAAGTGAAATAGCCGGCGACTTTCGCCGGCCGCCGGCTCTTATTGAAAACTCTGACTTACTTTCGATAAAACGATGTCGCAAAGCAATGTACATAGTAACAAAAACAATATTGAAGCAGAACCTTATACGTTTGCAAAATAAATTGCAATAGACTAATAACACTTAATAACAAAGCCACAACAAATTAGCAAGAAAAGAAAAGAAACAAAAACCACAAATTCCAGTTCTCACCATACATTAGTTATTAGTTATTAGTTACCATAAAATTGCAAGTATTTAATTTAAGTATATCAACTTTGGCTATTGTCGAAAGCGTGTCTGAAACATTACTCAGATAATTTGCCTAAAACATTTCAATCAGATTTCGAAAACAACCGTTTTCTTTCTTCGCTGTTATCTGAATGTTTTAAAAGTTACTTACTATTTATACTCTTTGCACTTCCGTACAATGATGGTGAAGAAAGACTCAAATACCATTAAAACAAGACCAACCATTAACCACCAGTAATTTCGATTGTCTCCTTGACTTCTCACAACTAGATAGACAGTCACAAGTCCATGAACGAAGAAAAGCACTCGTGTAAAAACAGCACTGACGAAGTTAAAGAAAACTACCATGTTAGTTAATTGAAGTCGTTTAGAGTCAAATGCCTCCAGATAAACTGAGTCGCAGGGAGGAATTCGTGATTTGCATACTCAATGTTTATGCTGTTGATATGGACAATAAAGATTCTCTCACTTAATAAAGGTCAGAGGTGATCACAGTGACGCATAGATGTGTACAAATTATTAAACCTGGGCTGCGATTGGCTTAACAAAATATACTATAAACAATCTGTCCTTAGAAGCAATGAACCAGTTCAGAAGCAATTCTGATTTCAGGACTGCATACTCAAACTGTAGTTCCGAGTGAGTTGATTTATTATGCCAGAAACACTCTTGTCTTAAGACTCTCAGATTCTAATCTAAAAATTAAATCCACATTCGTCATTCCCTTGTACTTTCTAGTGCTCCTGTGTGCAGCCATTGTTTTTCGTTACATCATAACCTTTGTTCAAAGCAACGTGTCGCTCATTGTATTACACTGTTCAAATGACGTCATTGCTTGAATCACGCATCACAATGTACCATTATTCTGATGCAATTTCAGAGGTTTTGTCGAAGTTGCGAAACTCTAACTTCCCCATGGACTTCATCGAGCAAATTTGCTAACAAATAAGGGTTAAATCTTAACGTATAGATGAATAACCACGAAACAACAATTCCACCGGTAATACGTTGGATCAATTTAAATTGATCGAATTGGTCTCACGGAATTTTAAAACAAATACAAAAGAATAGCCAATACAACGTAGAATTTTCACTTTTATAGCACAATATTTCGGCTAGCCATACTAGCCTT
>JAOEHV020114160.1:0-15038 GCA_025447995.2 Isaurus tuberculatus | reverse complement strand
GTTTCGCTGGATAGTATAAAATTAAACAACCTTGGTAGCAAAATACCAAAGTTGTTTAATTTTATACTATCCAGCGAAACTTGCAGCCATTCTCTTCTTTTGAAAAATCTAAACCAATAAAATATCTAAGAATTGTGAAATAGTTGTTTTATCATTGTTTTATTTCTTGCAATTATGTTGTAGAAAGGTCTTAGTTCTTCATTTAGAAGTATTTAAAAAAAAAGTGGAAGTGTTGGTGATTATTCTAACAATTAACTAGTACAGATAGTCTCTTAATTGTTTCTAGATCGTTTCGTTCATTTTCTCGTAAAAAGTCAAACTTTATATCAGTACCTTATCTAGTTAGATTACTTTGTGTTTGCACTAATGAAAGACAATGGTTACTATTGCTATTGCACAGGATTTGAGCTACAGAATCAAAGATGTGATATTCAGTAGCTTCAGTAACCGTGCGGCAATTTATTTTACATTATAATATAGATAGGACCCTGCGCGTGCTCTGATTGGTCGAAAATCTATGTTTTATCAGGGTATAAAACATAGAAAAAGCGTGTTTTATTGTTTTTCGCCACCGGCATTCCTCTTTTCAACATTTTTGTTTGAGATGGCGGAAAATGTTCTATTTGAAGAAACTTGTGATGAGCTTCTGTGCAAAGCAGCAGAATGTTTTGAAAAACAAGAAGAAGCGAAAACTGTCGTGAAGTCGCGTTTTGTTGAGCTCTCGGAGGACTTTGTTGCTTTGGTGCTTTGTTGTTTCTTCGGAGTGTAAAATCTATATCATAAAGCAAATAAGCCTAAGCTGTGTTTTAGACTGTGACAAAACACTCCGGACATTTGAGAACACTCGAGAAATGTAGAAAACACTCGCCTTTGGCTCGTTTTCAAATGGCCGTCATGTTTTATCACAGTCTAAAACACGGCTTAGGCTTCTTTATTTGTTAACTGAAAAGACAAATATATTTAACTGTATACTGCTGTTGTTTAAAAAGTTCAATTATAAAAGAAAGACACTTATGTTTAGCCAACAAAAAAAGTAAGGGTAATACAGGCACAAAAATAACATGCAGTGACCAACTAAAGTAAGCAAAGAATGGACTTTAATTGCTCCGGGTTTGGGTTCTAACTGCAATTTATTTTACATCACAGCTGCCCGAATCTGGCAAGCAGTACTCCTTAACAGCTGCCTGAATAGCGATAAGATTTTAAGACCTTAATTTCATAAAATCATTGCCTGTCTCTGGCTCAAACCAAACTCTGTCAAGCTCTGAAAAGTTGTGTGGCCTTTTCCGTCAAATTTGATTCAGCTTCCCATATTTACTGGGTCAATAAAATGAGTAGCAGCTTATACTGGGAGCTAGCCTGTGATGATTTAGTGTCCTATTTGCTGTGATTACTTTACCAGTTCAATTTTTAAAAGGTTCAAAGAGAGCACTTAAGTATTCAATTGTATTACGTTTAACTCACTGTGAACTAGGATCAAAATGCAGACCGATGTACATCTCTTTAAGATGGCTGAACAACAACGAGTTCAAGATCAAATACCTAGCACATAAGAACAAAGACAGAATCACTAAAAAAAACCCAGCCAACCAAAAACATTTTTTACATATTTGGTTTGAAATCCTATTGGTAAAATTCATTGAATTCACAGACACAGTCGATAATTGTTATGAATAAATAGAGAGCCACTTAAATGAGAAAAGTAAAAGATATCTAACGAGGCCAAAAGTTGCACATGTTACACAGTGAAGTAACATTGTAAAATAGTTCTGATCACATAGATCGAAAAGTTTTAAGATTTACTTGTTAGCATCGCTGACATTGTACGAGACAGCATATGTATCATAGGTATACAATAAAATAGTTTACCCCCATTCAAGTTCTTTCTGTTCAGAGATGAGATGAAGAATCTGAGCAAGTATCCGACAGCCTTCAGAGGCACTCACAATGTCTGACCTTAAATAGAGAAACATTTATTTACTGCTTACTTTCCGAAAAGGTTTTGGCTTTTAGCTAACATTACTTACTCTTATCACGTCAATGACAAATAATAAACGAACAAATAATATAAATAATAATACTAATAATAAAGTGTTAGTAAATTTTGTTAAAAAATAAAAATATGTTCTATTTTAGGGGTTAGCTAGGGAGTACTTGAAACAATATTTACCAAATGAATGTATATTTTGATGCCATAACAATAAAAGATCGTACAGTTGGAATAGGTCAGGATCCATGGATTTGTCCTGACTAACAAAAACTGGCTTTTCAGGCAAGGATGACTGATAAAAACAGTTGGCTGTCAGATGTCAAAAATGAGTACTAATAGTAGATCCTCAGTAAAATCATATTCCGTAAAGTATTGGTGAGAAAACTGATATGGAATGTCTGTAAACTGGGGAATGTAAAAGCAACGAAAAACCAGTGGTCCCAGAAGGGAAATGGAGGATATGAAAAGGGAAGAGCTGTAATGAGGTTGAGAAAAAAAATGCATGTAACAAAGGAAGCACTTGCTGACAACCAGGTTAACAAGCAATGGCTTCTCGTACAGGAGATCATTGCTAAGAAAGAACCACAAGGCTGATAAAGTAAAAAAAATGTAGAAACGCCAAGAATAAGAACTTTAAGATAAGATGTCAATGAGTTCCTAAAGACCCGTTTAAAAAATTTGTTGAAATCAAGACTATAATCATGGCCTTAAGGAGAACATCTATTTAGAAGAAGTAATGAGAGAACCCTTTGCACAGTCTTTTGAAAGTATGTCCTGAATGTGAAGAAACACTGTAAGAATCAACTTGCAAAAGCAAAAACTACTTGCCCTTGGGTAGCTGATGGATGTAAAATTTCAATAAGTTTTATACAATACTTGAACAGTGTTATCTAGTCTTTTATTTGTAAAACATTTTATAACTATTACCATATTAATTTAACATTCTAAGCACTGTACATACTTGTGTTGTGGGTTCAGACAGTTGTAAAGGACCATACATATGCACTCCTTGCAAGCCAAGTCACAACAGCTCAAGACACTCCTGTGATTTCACAGTACAAGAGGTAATACATTAACTTATCATCTGCAAGTATTCTGAATTATTAACATAGAATGTCTCAACAATTGCCATTCGAAAAAAAGATGTTAAGAAAGTAAAACTAGCAATTTGTTCCATGGATAGAATTTAACATATCATAATGATTGCAGCTAAACTTCATAATGATTTTCTCTGAAAATCAAGAGAATCAGATCTTCAGAAAGTGTTTCTTGATTTAATAAAATACTAAGTATCACACAAAGATTTATAATTTCTTGGTTGAAAAAAAGGCAGTAGTTTAATTTTAAGATATTCCTGTGAGTGGGTTACAGTTAATATCTCCCTTTTTATTCACAAGGTTCTTCCAGGTTTTCTGGAAACCAATTCAATTTTCTCTTTCAGGCACCTTTTGTTTCATTTTCATAGACCTTGGCTCCTGAATTCAAGGAACTTTTGCATTACAGAAGAGCAACTAAAAATGTTCAAAATGTTGTTTGTTATTGCAGCATACTTAAACTGTTCAAGGGTAGGAATTGATAAATACTCATTCATAATTAATTGTAACAAAAACATTCTGAATTCCATTTCTAGTTTGGCTCAGGCAGAAAAAAGTTTTACAGAACAAATGAGTAAAGTGGGATACACATTTGACAAATTAAAATATATTAAGTTTGTGACTATTATCAAATAGTGTTAATTTCAAGGACTTTTCAATGATTTTCAGAACCATAGTATAAACTCAAGGATTTTCAAGTCCTGAAAAGCAAAAAATTAAAAATTCAAGGAGTTAAAAAAAATATTGAAGGCTGTATATACCCTGCATAAGAAAAAAAAATCAGCATTGCTGCAACTGTTTGGCACAGTGCATTAATTTACCAAATCACAAACTAAAAAACAATAACATTAAAATGCTTGTATTAGTGGTGTGTTAAAATCTAAACAGCTATCCCAAACAAACTCACTGATGTTATCATCAAAAAGAAAATTATTGCCTCCCTATTAAGGCCATTTTCATTTACATGTGCAGTTTGTTTCCAACATTGTATTAATTTTTGGTGGACATCAATCAAACTTTGACTCAGATGTTGTTGGCAGCTGCTTTAATCGAAAGGCTTTTGATTGATGTCTACCAAAAACCAAGTACACTATTGAAAACAAACTGCACGTGCAAATGAAAATGGTTGTAATGCTTCAAGAATTTTTTGTAGGGTTAATGGTCCCAGCCAAAAAGTTAAATACTAGGTTTTTTGATTTTCCTTACAATACAAAGGGATCACTGATCTCTCTTAAATAATTTATTCAGAACTACACTCATGCTCATAACTTACAAGAAAAACGAGGGAAAACATTTCTGCCAAACAAAGTCTCCTGTGATCTTGTTACCAACAACAATGTTACCAAGCAACTGAATACCACTTTTGATGGCAACATTAACCAAACAATGATCTGAAAGAAGAAATACACTTACAGTGGTTTACATTTCAGCTTCCAAAAAATTAACAATAAGTACTGTTAGATGTACTAAGTAAATATACCTTATAACAAACCTTCTGATTCCAGAAATTTTGGCTTCAGTAGAATGCTGAGAATATTCTTGATCTGATCAATTGTTCCAGATTTCCTAGGAGTGTGTAATAACAGCAATATTTTTTAAATTGTAAAGGTTGTCTGGATGGGTACTTTGCAGTGAGCTGTATAAAGTGTTAGATAGGTTCTTCAATAGAAATAACATTGTCAAGATCTAGGAAGTGGCCTAAAAAAACAGATGCAGTGCATAAAGGAGGTTCTGAGATGGAAAGTCATAACTAGTGATTTTATTTAAAGTGCAACTGCACTGGAAAGCAACTTTAAAGAAACCTTATGTTCCCCCCAGCAAGCTTGGAACATGGCATGCTGAAAAATTGCTGTTGACTTGCTTAACAAAATATTTTTTTGATTACACAAAAAAGTAATCAGTTTTTAATTTTGCTTGAAGATTGACAAATAATGGAAAAGTATGTAAAATTTAATGAAATGAATATATAACATTATTGTAAGTCTATCAAGTTTCAGTTTTAATAAATTAATTTTGAATAAATGAAATGGAATGGCTGTTAATGTAAATAAATATACTCCATCAAATAAATTATGAGAAATACTCACATCACATGTTTTTGGTTTTGCTGGATCTCAGCACAGCAGTTCCTGAGCACTCTGAAGCCTTCAGACACTACCCTCAGCCATTGCCCGCACTCATATGTTTCAGTAGGTAAAATTAACTGTCTGTGACAGATCACTATCAGTTTGTTTAACAAAGCAATGTTTTCTATGGAGATCTTTGATCTGTAAAAAAATATAAATACTGTCGTATTTAGTTACGAATGAAGTTAAGAGTGGCAAAACTTCCTTTTTTGGGTGTACACTGTACATAAGTACGCATGCAACATGCATTAGGATATTTCTCATTTCTACTCTTTGTTGCACTACAATTTCTCAAGTGCAATGCACCTTGAACATGTATAGATGATAACTAAGTACGATAACTCACGAAATGGAAGAAACTCTTTACCTATATTTGGTAAATTCAAAGTTCACAAGTTTGTATTTTGACTCTCAGGCTATACCAATGTAGACTTACGCGCGGCGTTTGGTAATTGTAAATTACCATAAACAATACAGGCAAAGCAATTTAGTAATGACTGGCAAGTTAAGTTTTATATTTGTTCATTAGTTAGAATAACTAAACATCACTGGGATCACAAATGGCAACAACACGTGCGTCACGGTTAACATGTATGTATAAACAGTGCCTAAAGCAAAGACTAATTAATTCACCTGTTTGTTTTTAATCTGCTCCACGCCTTCAACTTTTCTAGATGGATTAACAACTCGTTCAAATGAATCTTATCAGGTTTGTCTTTAGTAACGCAAACGTTAATATGGCCGAAACACTGCTCACCCTCATCATTTTTATCTGCCATTTTAGTTCTGAAAAGGACTGATTATTCAACAACTTCATGTATGATTACTCATGAGTACTCAAAAAAATTGAATTTTCGCGAGATCGAATTTATTGATTTTCACTGTAGTAAGTAAATAAAAATTGTCGTTTTAAACGACAATGAGATTATTGTTTGTTTCACTATCTTTTCAACCAAGTACAAGTGGACAGAAAACACATTGATAAAGAAAACACTTTTGGTTCGAACGTGTAGACGGGATGTTGAGCACCAAGAGTTTTCTATGAGATGATTAACAGCGTAAACAAAACTAATCAACCAATCCCTCCATCACCTAAATGAAGTTAGAAAAAAACGTGTTTTGCCAACTGCAGCCACATTTATAAATTACAATTTATATACGAATAAATGATTTATCTTGCGAAAACTAGTAATCGCCTTTTTACTGGGGCTGTCCATAGGGGGCCCAAGTCTAGGTTTACCTTCTCGTCTGCCTGATCTATCTGTCGCGTTTTGGAATTACCCACAAGTCATTGGGTATAACTATCATGTAAACGAGGCTACGCAAGTTGTTTTGACAAAATCGTTGTTGAGATGGCTATTGTGTATTGGTTTGAAAATGTAGTGTGGAGTTCAGTTTGTTTCGGCAGATTTGATGAAAATAGTGATAACATTTCCTTTTCAAAAGATTTCATACGAATTTCTATACAATGCAAAATTATTTTAGAAATGTTGAAAATAGCAACAAATATTTAATTGTACGCATAATATATTTTTGTGAGGGACCTGCAAACCATTCAAGTGCTAACACTAACAGCTTTGAAAGTTAATGTGTGGCGTGGAAAGATAAATTGATTTTTTTCTTCGTCACTTTAGCAATTAAAACAACAAAAAATAATCTGACTCTAAACATTTTCATTTCCCCTCAAACTTGAACTTTTTAAATAAATTTTTTTCTTTTGTTCATTGTTGTTTAATAATTTTCCAGGTAGACAAAGGGAGGGGAGGGTGTGCACTCTCAGACTAAAAAGGTCCGCAGCAGTGTTGTTTACTTGCTTAGTTGCTTGAAATCTTTTAACGTGAGGGCCGGTATCGGTTTTCCATCTACTTTTTAACCATTATTTTTTATCAGAATACTAATCTGAGGGCAGTCGGTAGCCCGAGTAATCGCACCACTGTGTGTCTAGTTTTCTTAAGTTTCAACTCAATTGTCTTTCTTTTTCTTCTTCCATGGAATGGTGTTGAAGTGTTTTACGACTGTTTTAGCTTATATCATGCTACTTATTAGTCGGGCTACGCGCAGCGGCCCGACTTTAGTTTTACCTTTTTGCCAATCTGTCACGTCGCGTTTGGTCAATTACTTAGTGTAAGACTTCACGAATTTTCTCGAAAAATGCACAGGAAGCCCAAAAGTCCTTGTATTGTAGCCCGACTACACTCTCTTAGAGCGTCTAGTTTTTAATACAATTTAGGCCAGTCATTTTACAGTTTATTCCAATCCATTCTTGGTATCCTTGTACACGTCATTTCATTTCTTTCTAGCCAATACATTACAGTATTACTCTTCATGCCAACGTGTGTAACAAATGCTAAAAATCCACTTTTTTTGGTTTTCTCGTTAAAAAGCGTGTAGAACTTTGTTTGCAATTTCACCACAAAATTACCAACTTTCTGCTTACAAAACAAGTAAAATAGAAAAAAATATTTATGCTTCAACAAAAGTGACAGTCCTTTAGATGTTCTTAATGCTTTTAGAGTTAACAAATCACTGGTATTTTAAAAACTGTTTATGTAATTTTAACTGTCTTGCTCTTCGAGTTTCCGGTAATCTGTTCCAATCGAATTGCATATCATCAAAATATATAATCTCCACTTCAGAGATGCTAGGAGTAATCAAATTACCCTGCTTTCGATTTCACACTGAGAAAGTTGGAAGTACATAAAACATACAAAGGTTAGTAATGGTTTTCCTCTAAAGACTGTGTAACAACTATTGTTAATTGTCAAACTAATGCAGCTATCTGTTGATTTTACTAAAAGTAAGTAAAGTGATAAAGCTATATTGCGCCTTTTCCACATGGATGATGATGCGATGAAATTATCTTTAATTTTATTACTTTGTCTGTGTGCAATGAGCGTGGTATTCAAATCCCAGAGACCAATGGACAGAAGCTCTAAATTATGCAAAGTGTATAAAGTACAACTGTATACACAAAACTATGAGATCACCCGTGCTTCCAAGACTTTAACCAAAGAGTCAGTCAGTAAAATACAAGAGTCTCCATGCTTACGTTTTTTTTTCTGGTTTCCATTTTAATTTTTCAATTTAAACAAGCGTGCGGGTTTCAAATCAATTTTCGGTCATGGAACTAAAATTTTTGAGCCAATGATATGTAACATTGAATATATCTTTAAAACACCACCAAACAAATGGATGCTTCTTGCACTTTGAACTTAAATGTTCTTGAATGTCTTGATGTGGTGGTCAAACGGGAAGTATTCCTGTCACAGAAAAATTAAATCGTCACGATGTGACAGGCACAGTTGGAGTCAACAATCTTCTTGTCACATAAACTGTGAGATATAATTGATTTCTGAAAAACTGCCCAATGAAACGGGCTTGATCTCCCGCGGAAAGTGAAAACTGTTGATTTTGCAAACCTGAGTCAAGGGAACACTGTGTGATGTTTTACTCACATGAAAATTTAATTCAAATCTATTTGAAAACCAAAATTCTAATCATACAAATTTATTCAGATATATTCTCAGTATGAACGAAAAATCTTTTGAGAAGATATTTTAAAAGTATTTACTTTAATTAGTAATATCTCCGATAATTGCGTCGTCTGTAAAATGTTTGGTTTGATTGATATTTTATAAAACGTTGTACTTTATATAGTATTAAATTTTTGTTATTGTATTTTGGTTTATTCAATAACGCAACTAGAACAATTTCTATTCTTCAACCGTGTTACGTAACGCGATAACTGGTGAATAGAAAACAAAAGTTAATCGTTTCTTGCATCAGCCGGAGTTTGGAATTAAACGTTTAGCGCCTTTAGCAACAGCTTTAACTGCACAAGTGAGCAACTTTGGTAAGTTTGGTTTGATAAAATAACTTCCTTTTTCTAACAAACGCAATACCAAATTCTTAGAGTTCAATATTGTATTCGGGTTTTTATTTTTCAGTAACAATCAACGCAGCGGCGTATTACTGAAAGCGTATTGTTCTTTTGAGCATTTATCGCTCGCATCTAAAGCTTCAGTGTTTATCTTTGCACTAATCAGGTGTGCCTTGCACTCCACAAGCTGCGATTTCTGTCAACCAAAACAAAACTTAACCATACTAACATTTCCTTCTTCGGGTTTCTTGTTTTTCAACGTCTTTTGATCTTATGCTCGGGTCTCAGGTGTTCTTCTTCTTCTACATGTTTCGGCTCTTGAGAGCTCTCTTCTGAAGCTAGAGGGCTCTCAATTAAGAGCAGAAACATGTAGAAGAAGAAAAAGACCTGAAACCAGAGCTCAAGATCGAAAGACGTTGGAAAACAAGTAACCCGAAGAGGGAAATATTAGTATGAAGAAATCTACGTCAGCAAAATTGTTTAAACTTTATAAAAGCTTAACTCAGTTTCAATAGTAGTACAACTACATCGAGTTTGACCACACCACCTGTAAACAAGTTAAAAAAATGCACAAGATTTGTAAGTTTATCCCAGATAATGTTTTCTTTTACTTTTTTTGTTTCTAAGTTCCTAACTAACATTTCGATTATCTATAAATTCTGGTAAAATCCCACGAAGACCGCCAAAGCAAACAATAATATAAACACAATGTGCTACCTAAATCTGTGGTTTTACTGGATACAATTAGGTCTTCGTTTCTTTTCAATCTCTCTGGCGTTGCTTTTTGCTTCAGTTTCTGTAATATAATTAAAAAAATGTATTTGACTTTTCGTATTTGAACACGAAATTTCATGTTTACAAAGACGAAATTTCGTGTTTGTGAACTTAGGAATTTCGTGTTTGTGAAGACAAAATTTTTAATAGTACACGAACACGTGTTTAGCAAAATTTGCATTTCGGAAATGCTTATTAAGCATTATTTAAATTTTGGCTTGAATTTTTCTGAGATGTTGTGCTAAACAGTTAAAACGAATATTAATCCAACTAGGACTTCAAAGGAGAAGTGATATAGAAAATAACATCAACGAAGTGTTGGCTACAGGGCTATGCATCATCGTTAAATGGTTAAGTATGACCGAACATACCATTCTCAGATCGTTCGCTTCCAAGCAACTCACATTTGATGATTGTGATGACTTTGTTGATATTATTTTCTATGAATTACATTACTTCTCCTTCAAAGTCCTAGTTGGCGTAATATTCACTTTTTAAAACTGTCTTACTCTTAGGCAAATATCTTGAACAGCTATCATGTTGCAAATTTTGCCAAACACGTGTTCTACTTAAAATAATTTCGTGTTTGTGAAGAAATTCCTAAGTTCGCAAACACGAAAATTCCTGAGCTCACAAACACGAAATTCCTTTGGAAACACGGCGGGTGTAAATTGCGACCAGTATACTAGGTCAGCGGAAGTACATCCAAACCTTTTTTCCCACATTTTGTAATACATTTTATCATTTATAGCGAATCAAGCGAGAATGACCAAGAACGAAACGAAGGTAATAGCAGTTATTATGGTCGCGATTACAGAAAAGTCCGCAAACGAGAAATTTTGTTTTCAAATACGAAAAGTAAAAAACAAACACACCAAATAGAATATCCCTTAAGGGCCACCATAGAATCAGGAACTGAGAAATAGTTCAAAACTTCCATGCTCCCGTTTGATACAATAATGAAGCGCAGTTTGTCAAAGCAATGTTCATATTTTCTTAAACTCGCAGCATTAACTTTCCATGTGCTCTAACTTCCCACGGTCCAATATTCACCTTATTTGTTCATCTTTAATAGAACTAAAATGAACGGTTAGCGCTTTATTGTCCATTGTTCGAGGTCGTCAAGGACCAAAAACACGGACTTTATCTTTAATTTTTTTTAACAAAAAGTTAATCTTTGTCTTAAAACTAACTGTTGAAAATTGTTGTTAAACTATTTGTGTTACAGATATATTTTCGGAAAATATTTTTCAAGCTCGAGGATGTTTGTTAAACGGTAAATTTTGTTTGTGAAAGTACGTTTTGTAGATAGGGAACAGACTTATTTTCCGGGCTGGGGGGGGGGGGGAGGTTGTATGAACAAAAACAAGTCACCGCTTTCAAATTTTGGTCGTAAATATTTACGAGCCTGTTCATCTAGTGGAAGGGGAGAGGAGAAGATAAGTATGGAGGAGATAAAGGATTTGGGAAGGGAGCGATGGGGAACGGGGGGGGGAACTCTAACTATAACTCTTAAGTTTACTGATTCTTGAATATCTTTAAAACAGAGCTAACAAAAAAAGTCACAAGTCAAGCAAGATGTCTAAGCTCAAGGAACACGTGTCAAACACGTGCTCACAGATATCTATCATGACATATTTTCTGGCCTGTGTATTTGGTATTGGATCCTGGGTTACTACGAACGGTTTGTTCGTTGAGTTAGCTGTTTTGGTCCCTCATTTACCAGAAGGTTGGAGTCTTCCTTCCTATTTAATTGTTGTCATCCAAATTGCTAATATAGGACCTGTGTTCTATGTCCTGGGCAACAAGTTCGTTCCAAAAGTAATTCGAGAAGTATTTGCCATCTATCTAACATTAGTTGTGGGAGTAGTTGCGTGTGCCCTTTTGGCGTTTCTTTGGAAGGAAACAACTTATGTGGCGGGCTCACAGCACAGCACTGCGTTCCTTATCTTGGCATTTTTCTTGGCTATGGCAGACACAACTTCCTCTGTTTCTTTCATACCTTTCATGTCTGCGTTTCACGAGGTCTATCTAAGCCCCTACTTTGTTGGTGAAGGACTAAGTGGCCTGTTACCTAGTCTTGTAGCTATAGCCCAAGGGGTTGGAAAAGGAGCGAGTCACTCGTTGTGTGACGTTGAACCTCCTAACAGTACCTCTAACAATACGTGGAGTGGAGGACCCCAACCAGCGTTTTCACCCGATGTATTCTTTTTCTTTCTTTGTGCAATAATGGCACTGTCTTTGTTAGCATTTGCTGGCCTAAACCACCTTCCATCTGCTAAACGGCAATTTGTGAAACACTCCAGTTATGATTTATACAACCGAAAAACCCAAAATACTTTAGAAAATAAGCAAGATAATGTCGACGGACCTGAGCGATACGAGCTCGGTTATTGGATACCAGGTAGAGACGAAGGCGAGGTCAACGAAAAAAGTAACGGAAATGTTGGTAAAGAATGTTCTACCAGAATTCAAGCCATCGAAACAAATAAGGAAAGCACCGTTTCTACAACCAAAAAGAATCAACCCGATTCCCAGACCAGTGAGCTGAATGGCTGCAAGATGGCTTATCTGCTAGTTATACTTGCTATTGTAAATGGTCTCAGTAACGGAGTTGTTCCCGCCTTAATGTCTTACGCCTGTATTCCGTACAGCTATTATGTTTATCATCTCACCCTCACTCTCTCTAGCATCGTCAACCCAGTTGTGTGTTTCTTGTTTGTGTTTATCCGCACCAGGTCCCCGCCGTTCATTGCGTTCCTAAGCGTGATCTACCTTGGATTGTGTGTTTACATTATCGTTATAGCGAAACAAAGTCCTAACGTCATTCTGCGCTGTGATAATGCGGGATCCGTATTAATTGTAAGTATTTCTTTTTCCCTCATTTCTTTAGGAATCGTACATGTAAAACTAATTTATGCCAGTAGCTTCCCTTAACTGTTACATAAATCGAGTTTCGCCCAAGCTATGATTAATCCCAGACTGAAGTTTGCTCAGACAAAAGCGACCTTGGTAGCGAGAATTACAACGTGTTATCGGTACTAGTACGTATGTACTACTTGACTTGTAATTATTATACCTTATTCCAGCCAAATCCCACATGCATTAAGTCTTTAATATTTCTAAATATCTCGTGTGGGAACCTGAGCCTGATGGTTAGCTATGCTATGCTGACGTGGCCTAAAATAGCCGAGACAGCTGTCGGTGAGTTTGGCCGTGCTAATAAGACCTAGCCGAGGAAGCTAGCCCCTCAGTGGGTAAACCCTGACGTTCAGTACTAAACCGAAACAGCTGTCGGTGAGTTTGGCCGTGCTAATAAGACCTAGCCGAGGAAGCTAGCCCTTCAGTGGGTAAACCCTGACGTTCGGTACTAAACCGAAACAGCTGTCGGTGAGTTTGGCCGTGCTAATAAGACCTAGCCGAGGCAGCTAGCCCCTTAGTGGGTAAGCCCTGATGTTCAGTACTAAACTGAAACAGCTGTCGGCGAGTTTGGCCGTGCTAATAAGACTTAGCCGAGGCGGCTAGCCCTTTAGTGGGTAAACCCTGACAATTTTCTACACCATAGACAGCTGTTCCGTGTAGTAAAATCTTAGGGCTTACTGACTGACGGGTTAGTAGCTGTCTGGGCTAGGTCTTATTAGCACAGCGTAACTCAATGACAATTGAAACAAGTACGTATGCGCTACCAATACTTGTAATTTTAGTTATGCCTCGGCTATCATCTCACTTCAGACAAAAAATCTTATGTCGTTCTAATTACAGGTTCTGATATGCGTTAGTTCTGTTGCCTTGGTAACGCTCATTAAAGTGGCTATTTACGCTCTATTTCGCAAGAAAGGACGTCAAGCCCTCGTATGGTGTGGAGTCGTGACTCAATTGGGTTCATTTCTTGGTGCAGTCAGTATTTTTGCTCCAGTGAACGTGTATCAACAATTTAAACAGTTTTAAGGACGTTAAAAACTTTACATATTACATGATTAACCGTTAAACCCGCTCAACCCAGACATAGCATAACTTCATATAACACAAAGATGGCCTTAGAATAAGGCAAAACATAATTTAGTAGTAATATATGAAACAGGCTTTTATATTCTAAAACATTGATACATTTTTGTAATTTAAATAAATTATCAAAAGACCGTTTTCAGTTTTTTCATTGTCCGCGCAACAAGACGCTTACAAAGTACACTGGGTTGCCTTGACTTTCGCATCGATTTAGAATTAGAGGCGCTAGCTCAAAATTCACAAATCAGAAAAAAACTTTTCAAATGACCTTCTAAACTCAGATTCAATAGAACCAACCCTTCTAACAGTAAAAATCCATTAAACTTAATGACACAATTTTATTTATGGAAAACCCTGAATTCCGCGCCGCATTGGAAAACAAGAAAATTCAAAGAAGCAATTTACATTGCAAATTTAAAACCCTCTCTTAACAAACAAATTAAGTCCTTTGAACTTTGCCTGTTCCCCAGAGGAATCACTTAATAATAACTCTTTTGTTTTATCGATCCTTTTAAACGAAAACCTTTTATCTGCGTTTCATAACCTGAAGATGGTTGAGTAAACCGAAAACGTTAGTTTTAAAACTTTTTAACTTTTTAACTTTAAACATTTTTTAGCCTTATATATTTTTAATAATTTTATTGCTCGATTATAAAATAAGCCTAACATACACTTTGATTTTATTGCCATACTGCAAAGTATCCTCTCTTTGTCAATCAATTTGAAATTAAAATTTTTGTTCGTTTCAAATTGCTAAAAAAGCATGGATTAATACATCAAATCTTAAGTTTGAAGTTTTGAGAATTACTTTATTTCAATACCATACAATTACAGCATATTTGCTTTAAGCTGTATATTTAAGTTATTTGAAGCATTGGCTTTAGTAACAATTGCTTTTAAACAAATAAAATCGAATAAAAGTCTTCTAGCAGCAATGAAGATCCTTTAAATACTTTTTTACTCAACCACCAAATCGACTACACTTTTTTTTTTAAATTAAGAACACACTTAATAAGAACAGTGAGGCTCAAATCGCCCGAAAAATAAGAACAAATTTAAGAACAATTTGAGGGTGAAAGGAAAATTAAAAAAAAAACTTTAAAAAAAGAAAAAATAGCAAAATGAGCGTGGCAAGCAGTCGTCACAAAGAGCATCACACATTAAATAAA
>JAOEHV020114159.1:0-29136 GCA_025447995.2 Isaurus tuberculatus | reverse complement strand
GGTTAGTCCATGGTTTTGGTCGGTTTTTGGGTCATTTTGGGGGTGAGTGGTGAAAAAATTTTTTTTCGTCAGATTTTGGAGGTAAGGGGTTAGTCCATGTTTTTGGTCGGTTTTTGGGTCATTTTGTGGGTGAGTGGTGAAAACATTTTTTTGGTCGGATTTTCGAGGTAAGGGGTTAGTCCATGGTTTTGGTCGGGTTTTGAGTCATTTTGGGGGTGAGTGGTGAAAAAATTTTTTTGGTCGGATTTTCGAGGTAAGGGGTTATTCCATGGTTTTTGTCGGAATTTAGCCCATTTTTGAGGTAAGCGGTTAGGTATTGGTTTTGGTCGGGTTTTGGCGAAGTTTTGAGGTTTGGTGTTATTCCTAGGTTATGGTCGTTTTTTGCCGCATTTTTGAGGTAATGGGTTAGTCGATGGTGTTAATCGGATTTTAGGTTATTTTTGAGGGAAAAGGTTATTCCTTGGTTTTGGTTGGATTTGGGGTCATTTTTGAAGTAAGGGGTTAGTCCATGGTTTTATTTTTAATATGAGTCATTTTTGAGGCTGGTGACGAAGAAAACAAAAAATCAGAGCGGTAAGTTTACAAATTTTATTGTTTAATTTGACGAGTAAAGAGTCACTCGGTTAAAAGAATCAAATGAGTTTTAAAAATAATGGTGTAATAAGGTTTTCTCGAATACTAATAAATAGGCCGTTAATTGTTGGCGCATCAGTTGGATTGAAGAATGTTTTATTCATTTCATTTTAGCATATGGACTAAAAGGAAGACGCTAGTGAGATGTGAATGGTTGATGAAAGCGGCAACTTTAGGTGACACTTTAACACTAGCGATCAGAAGGAAAATCCCTTTATTAAGGAAGGTTAGCTGTTACAAACGTTTCTATTTAAAATAATTGAAAATAATTTTATTTGATCATTATAGGTTTAAAAAAACAATAATAATAACAACAATCAAATTAAACTAAAACCTTTAAGGATATTAGCTAAAGATTAAAAAATCTTTTAATAATCTAGTTTTGAAATTTTGCATTAAAAGGTACATTTCGGTTTTCGGAGTTCCTTTTCTAAAAGGATTGAAAAAAAAAACTTTTTCCTAGTTTAGTTTCTAGGTTCAAGTTTGAGTCTCAATTTGTCTTTATTTCTGATGTGTGTTTGCAATATTTTCTTTAATCTGATGATAATTTTCATGGATTGTTGTTTAAAAGTTATTTGATTTAGGTAACTGCAAGCTCGTGACATCTTCAGTAATGTAGTTGTCTGCACCCATGCAAAAAGAGTTACATAAAGAAACAGATACTGGGATTAGGAGAATTTTAGGAAGACGTAAAAAGCCATTTTCAAAAAGGAAATTCAGACGAACAGAGAATTTTCTTCCAAAATGTGCCATACTTGAGGTGAATATGGCAAACTAAAACAACCAAGAACTTGACAAGGATCAAGAGTAGGACTTGTAATATTTGAAACTAAAAATTAAAAAAAAAGATTTCAAAAGGATTACCTGACACCAAATGTAGTTTGTAAAAGAGTTGCCAAGCCACACACAAAGAACAACGTGCTTAGAACTTCGCTCATCACCAAGTTATCATTCTTGAAGCACATTGGCACACTCAGAATGAAAGGCATCGATATCAAACCACCAACCATGGTCAGGTAATGCTATGGATGGATATTGTAGTTCCATAAGCAATATCATTAATTATTATTAATATCAATATCATACGCGCCATGCTTGGTTACTAAGTCAAAACTAAAACGTTATCATGAAAGGGTTTTCCGGTTACGTACACAATTCATGCTACTGCAAACTGAAGCCCAAAGATTTTCAGGTTTCAAAGAGATTCGAATGCATGGCTTTGCAATGCCGGTGCAACTCTCGCTTTAACCAACTGAGCATTGAAGTTGCAGCTGTTTGGATTAGGTCAATTTTGGTGGGTCCATCGATGCCACTAAACAATTATTGAACGACTCATATCACGGTTAATAGAAATAAGGGCAATAAAACCGTGTTCGCGGTTTGTACCCAGTTTAAGCAACGGCTAGAAGGAACCCAAAAATTTGCAGCCATCAACGAGATTCCAAGTCGTGTTTTCATGATACCGGTTTAGCACTCCCAACTCGAATGCGCGCTCTCATTGGCTAAATCGAGGTCACGTGGATGAGTTCAAATAAAATGTTCTCCGGATGGTCAACATCTCGAAAACTGTTGACTCCAAAAACTCTTTCGCTTTAATACACAAAATACATATTTTAAAATTTATGTTATTTACGAGTTTTTTCCTGTTGGAGATATTGCCGTCGTGCGCACGTTTGTATCTCCACTCTCATTCTTGTAATAAATTTGTTTTGTTGTAATAATTGTGGTTTACTGTAGTTATTCACTTTCAAGCCGCACCTTTTTTTTACAAAATTTCAAAATTTTGAGAGTGACTGCGTTCCGAATCGGGGGTTGCTTTTGACATCCAAAATTCATGACTTTAAACAGTAATTCACGATTAAGACGCACTTCTGTTTTCTTACGATTCTTTTCCTATTTTATGCTGTTAATCTGATGAAAATAAATTGAATTTTGTTTGCTCAAAAACGAAATTCGACCTCCACAAATTGCGTTCCATAATTTTTGTCAGAGGTCAGCGATGACTTTGTGATCGAGTTTAAACCACAATCGGAAAGCGCACGAAAATAAAAACAACATGACGAAGAGGAGATTTCGGCCATGAACAGCATCAAAACAGAGCTTCAAAACAGAATGAAAGCATTGTTCCCCACAAAGAAAAGTTTCATGTTTTTTGCATGCAAACAATTTCATTTTGTGTTTAGGTCATTTTGTTGCGTGTTTGTTTTGCACGTTCAGTTACTAAAAATGAGATGCGGCTTAAAACGGAATATTTTCTGAAACAAACCGTTCAAGAAGCGGCTCTGTTATCTTTGTCAAAATGGGGGGTGCGGCTTAATAGTGAGTGCGGCTTAAAAGTGAATAACGACGGTATTTTGTTTATGCTGTATAACAAAACACTTAATGACTGCTCCCTCGGGAAACAAAACAGATATTTCCCTCGTGGGCAGTCATTAAGTGTATATTATACTGAACGTTTTCTTGCCACTTTAGAATGAGTGATCTGCATCGGTAATGCACAAGGCACAAAGATCATAGATCAGTGAGTTAGTATATACCTAAATATTATATATTATACACTTTGAATAAATAATACAGAGGTGCTACCTGCAGTGCAAGAATAATACAAAGATACCATGGTGGATTTTCGTCGATCATGTAAGACAGACCCATTGGTCTCTTTCTCGTGACCTTCCATTTCTGGGGAAAAAATGAGAAGTCAAATAACGAAAAGTGCTGCTTACGGCAAAAAAAATTCAGAATTGTGATTTTTAGTTAGCTAGGTTTGTCGTGGAGAATATATTAGCGGCTTTCATTTTGGACAACTCAAAGTTTAATTATCATCTCCGTAAGTAGTGCAAGAAGCTGACGTTATAGCGTTAATTTGACGGCGAATGGTTCTTTTAAAAATATCAGGTGAATTGATCAGCTCCGTGACTGCCGTGAACAGAAGCCAGGTTGAGTTATGAAAGATAAACGAAGAAAATTGCAGGCATAGAAAGAGCGTTTGACAAGGCCAATAAAAAGCGAACGGAAAGAAAAACACACTTTCTGTATTTGCATTTTTCTGTTTATCGCCATGTTTGTTTACAAAGACGAGTCAGTTGCTTACAAGTTTTCTGGAGTACAAATATCACTCAGAACGTACAATATCATGAGACATTCGTACTTATCCCAGACCCTCTCGTGGTGTTACTTGTACGGTTATTGGACAATAAAATACAGTTTTGATTGCGTAATCTCAATATGTGTGTGAAACATTCTCTTTACAGTCTATAACTTATTATCTATGGTTCGTGGTAAAATAAGGGCGGTAAACGACTTAAAGCCCAGTTCACACAAATACGTTTTTGATAACCTCCGTTTTCATTTCAATGAAAGCGTATAAGACGTTTTGCAACCACACTAGCCTTGTTGTGCGTTTTCGACCCGGTCCACACAACACGTCCTCGGCACGTATTTTTAGTCTTGTTTAGTTTATTGCAATAATAATTGTACTTGTAGCAAACTGTAATGATCGGTATTTCAAGCTGGGTTTAAAATTTTTGAAAAAACTAGATATTAGACCAACTGTTTTTTAAATACAAGATCTTAAATCGCCATTGCGCGAAGTTGGTGTCCAGTTTTATAATCAAAATGGCCTTTGTTTTTTTGTGTGCAAAATTAGCATAATGTATAATGATTTGCTATATTTGTTAAAGGTTTTTAAGTTTATTTCTATATTTTACTGAAGAAGTGTCAGTATTCTCAGTCCCATCGTCAATGCCATTAGATTTTACTGAAATCCTGAAGTCTTTCTGTTTTCGTTTAGGAATTTTAAAACTTTGATCAAGAGTGACGAACGCCAGGCCATTAATGGCATTAGCGGGATTAACGTCACGGTATTTAGTTTTCAATAACAAATTCGTTTATTTTGGCGGCATCAGTTAGTGATTTACTTGATCTACTGACATCGCTTTTTTGACCGGGTATGTTGGTATAAACAGGACTGCTAAAAACTTTCAAGTAAAAATCTCCCAAGTAAAAATCGTAACACGCCGGCTTACGCCGGTTACAGACGAGCAAGTTTTCTTACACAAGTTTTCGCATGGCAATTTTCAGTTATTTACTCGCATCTTAGGGAACATTAAGAACTTATAAGGGAAGATCACGACAATTTTTCCCCTATACACGAGCAAATCCGACTCGTCATGCAAAAACTTGCTTGTATTTAATTAACCGGCTTAATTGTATTTCTCGCCCTGTGCAATATATGAGAATATGGCTGTTTATTTGTCTTGGAAGCTTGTTGAATATGCGTGTTGACCCAGGTTAAAAATTACAATCTGGTGAACAGTTTGATCTATGTTCAAGGTTTTGTAAACATCCAAATTGACTACATCCTGCCCGGATTCTTTCTACAAATCGACACAGTCACTGTGTCATTTGACATGTAGTTTGCTCAACACCATTATGATTATGGACTCCAGAATAAAATTGTTATCGGCTTCATTTCAATTAACTATTACTAATTATACCACTAGCAGTATTACTAAGTTAATCGATCTACCTTGTGTTCTGAATACTGATTCTCAATTATCTGAAACTTTGTAGCTTCCGAATCATCCATCGCTCAGTGTTTCTCTATTATATTTAAAATATGAAGGTATTGTCAATTAAATTAAGTAATACGAGACAAAATGTGTGGTGAAATACTTTATTTAATTAGGCAGCAACAGTCACACAATACATGTATGCAAGTAACAGGCTATTCAAAATGGGCTGTTTGTTTTCTTTCCAATTTTATTCTGCACACTACATACTAAAATTATATTCTGCACACTACAATAATAATAATAAGTTATAGACTGTAGTGTAAATATTAATTATTAATACAATACAATACATTACGCAATCAAAACTGTATTAATTAGTTATTAATACAATACATTACGCAATCAAAACTGTATTTTTTTATCCAATTTTATTCTGCACACTACATACTAAAACTGTCCAATACGTTATTTATTATCCAACTTTTTGACAAATTTTATAATTCGGAAAATGTGTGGTGAAATACTTTATTTAATTAGGCAGCAACAGTCACACAATACATTACATGTATGGGAGGGGGGGGGGAAGGCGGAAGCCTCGAACGCTACACACCCTAAAGGCCTGTTCAAACGGTAAGTATTTTACGGAAAAACATGCAAAAACATTGTTGGGCGCCAAAAATTTGTTTTCGTTTGGCCACCTTGTTTTGTGCTGCTTTTAAAAACATATTTAAACCTGTTTTAACATGTTGGGTAAGATTTGAATTCTGTCAAACATTTGATAAAACATCTTAAAACATTTCTATTTTTCTCGTGTTTGGTGAGCAATGTTTTGCGCGTTTGGACAGATGCTTACATGTTTGATGCGCGCATGCGTGTTGACTCATTAGGTTGTCTGTATCCATGGATACGGTGACGCGTCGCTTTTTTTGATAAAACATGTTTTAAGATGTTTTATGCCGTTTGGCCACTCTGTAAAACATCGACATGTTTTCCTTTAAAACATGTTTTAGCATGTTTTACGGTAATACATTTACTATTTGGACAGGGTTTAACACCGAGAGCGTAGGAATGCAACGGTAAAGCAGATACTGTAAGTTTGTTTCGATTTACTTCTGAAATGCAATAATTCAGAAGACTCAAACGATCTCTGGTTTGCTATTGATGTTAGTTTGAAACACATTTAACAAAAAGGACGTCATTTTTCCGCGGAATTAGTACGCCAAAAGAAGCTATTGCGCATCTCTCTTTAGTAGAGTGGAAATTATTCTCTTTTTTTTGAAAAGGTGTAGCAAGTTATTTAATTTGAAACAAAATCCGCAGTTTAACATGTCTTGGAAATCACACCTAGTCAAGGAAAATTCTTCACCTTCGCCTATCTTCGTGCCTCGTGGCACATAAGGCCTCCACAGAGTCTTTCTTGGTTAGCCGTGCTATGGTCCTCACTTCGTCCCATGATACCATCCGGCTTCCTTCCTTTCTTTCTCAACCGTGCGCCAACACGCGGTCTTCCTCTTCTTTTTTCTTCTGGTGCCCAAGTCATTGCTTACCTATGTTGCAGTCGCTGTTTTGGTCCTGCCTTAGTATGTGGCCGATCAACTTTTGTCTTCGTTTCTTTACTTTTTTACTGTCATCCTCTTTGTTCATTTTCCATGTTTCGCACCCAAGCAGGACTAGCACTACTAATGTTTTATACAGTCTCAGCTTTGTTCTTCTTAAGATGCTTTTTGAGCGCCAGGTCTTCTTTAATCTGACAAATGCACCGCTAGTTTTTGAGAGTCTGTTTTTCAGATCTTTCGTACAACCTCTCTCTTTACGAACTGTATAGCTCCCAAGTAAAACAAGTAAGTGAACTCATTTAACTCTTCTATTCCTTGTCCAGCTATCGTAGTCATTTCCTGGTTTTTTGCATTGATTCATTGAGTCACTGATTCCCACTCGTCTGGCATCTTCATCCATTCTTGCTGCTTTATCTTGATTATGCTGTTTAGTAGAGGATATGAGCACTACGTCATCTGCAAAGTCTAGGTCATCTATAGTTTAGATGTGAATTTCCACCTAATACCATTCTCACTTTGACCAATTGTTTTTCTTGTTACCCAGTCCATAACAATAAATAAGTACAAGAACAAGAAACCTGACATATTACATCCCTGTTAACATCGGTTTTTATGTCAAACCACTGGCATATTTCTCCTTGGTCTTCTACAGCATACTTGAAGTCTTTACAAAATATTTTTACCATTTTTTTGATCTTTTCTAGGACTCCGTATATCTTCATGATCACCCACATACTTTCACGGTGGATAGAGTCGAATGCCTTTTCAAAATCTATGAAACTATGATTCATCAATTTCAAGCGCATCTCATTTATTTTATGCTTTGAATCGACTTTCCGCAACCATGCAGTATTGTCAAAATATTATTCGTTTTTGGGAATTTCAAACGGAAAAAAAGATTACTCACTAACGTTTTTGCTTTGAGAAATCCTTTTACAAACAGGTTTTCATTGCAGTGAAATAAACAAATCATGTTCCTCCCAACAAAAAACTCCCCGTTTTTGTTTCCAAAGGTACAGGTAATGACTCATACAAAATATCTATTTTTAAGTATTTTTGTCTCAAACATTGCATGCATTCAAAAAAATTTTAACAGTTCAAAATTAAATTAAATTAAATTAAATTAAAAATTAAATTTTAAATTTAAAAACTCTTGATTTAGTAACTTAAAAAATACACTTTTTTCGGCCGGATTGTTCAGTCACATTCTTCCAGTTAGAACCAAATTAAAACTTTATTAATTAGTTTGCCAAAAACTCTGCTGACTTGAAAAATGAAAATGATAACAGTTTTTAAAAAATAAATATAAGAAAAGCTGGCAAACAACGATAGTAAGATTTTTGTAACTATATTTCGACCGGCCACTACCACTACCAGTCTTCATCAGGTGTGGCCTATCGAAATATAGTTACAAAAATCTTACTATCGTTGTTTGTCAGCTTTTCTTACATTTATTTTAAACTTGCTAATGTAGCTGACTTGGTCTCCTAGATCCAATGAAGCAGGAAGTTGTATACGGGTTTTCCTACAATATTTTTTTTTATATAAAACAGTACCTTTGGCCTTTCAGATACCTGTTATTTGATACTTCAACAATCACTGTTATTTAAATCAAGCACTGACTAGACTTTGATACTTAAGTTCAAAGAAACAACTGAATCCATATCTACACTATCTTACATTCATCTACTTTGTAACCATTACACTTTTTTTTACAGAGAAAATCTGTAACAGAATCTTTTTTAAAAACCCTCTTGTTTTGGGCTGTCGTCCCTTTGAATAGCAAAATTGATTTGTAGTAAGAAACTAGAAAATAAACTAATATACAATTTCTATATCAATATGCCCTCAAGTACATCGGGTTGATGTTGATGGAACACGATCATCCAACATGGTACACGCTTTTTTTTTATAAGAACCAGTAAATTTTGCCGAGCCTCATTGTTCTTAATTTTTTGGCGACTTTAGCCTCAATTTGTTCTTAATTTGTTCTTATTTCTATGAGTGGGTTATAATGATGAGAAATAAAAACAAAAAGACAAGGCATTGAAAATCAAGACATTTTCACTTTTTTTCATTCTGAGCCTGAGCTTGTTCTTAAATTGTTCTTAATTTTTGGCCAATCTGAGCCTCATTGTTCTTATAAAGTTGTTCTTATAAAAAAAAAAGCGTGTAGTGTTTAAAGAAGATTGCGATTCTGATATTTTTTCTTATGGAGTCCTTGTTGATTACAGGGTCACCGTTAAAAACTTTTATTCTAGTGCGTTTTATCATTACTTTTGTTTGGTCGATGGTTTCATGATTACCATGTTGTCCGTGTAAAAACTATTTTTTGTGGTAGAAAGAGAGCTAGTCGGCCATCCGTCTGCATGTGTCTACTGACTTGCTAAGATAAGGACATAAGTTGAATAGTTTGGCATTAGTCATATTACATTCGTTCATTTATCTTTCAAATCTTTTTGCAGTCTTTTCAAAATAAAAACCGTATATAACGAGAGAAAGTCAAGCATACACACATTAGAAAAAAGCCACTGCTTTCATTTATAACCAGCTCTCTGGTGCTAAGCTAAGTTTCACATGAAATAAAGCGCTTGTATTTAGTGTCACAAAAACAAAACAACATGAGGGGTTAGGAAGGAAGGAAGGATTAATTTAAGCCGTTCATGCTTTGGGTTTGATCTTGATTTTTTAATCTTTTTTTTTTATACAACTAGGTTTATAATTTTCAAATTACTAATTTAGGAGTTATCATAGTTTTCTTTTCTTTTCTTATGTTTTTCTTATTATAGTGCTATTTTAGATTTATATGATCTGTTATTATATGGGGTCTAGGACTCCTTTATGGATTATCCATATGGCTTATCATATTTCTTTTATATATAGTTTTTTATTGCCATTAAATTGTAATAAATAAAATATGCCGTTGTAAAGTATTGAAGCGTTACAAAGACAGGCACTGAAGTTAGGCCTGTTAATGTCACTAGAATGCCTTGAATGAATCCTACAGTATAATTTAAGTGAAACTGTACTAATCTGTTATTATGATAGGCATAAAGCCTCGGATAAATATCTATCTGTTTTACAGTGCATTTCTTTTTCGATAGCCATCAACGTATTTTACTATTAATGATAAAGATCATAATCATTCACAAATTATCAATTCTTTCAAAAATGCCCTACCTCATTTGCTGTTGTTTTATCAGCAACGAGTTCAAGCTGCGATGTGCGACCCTCACGCAAGTCATCCATGATTGTTCTTCTAAGTAAAACAGGCAAGTCTCTCAAGTTTTGTTTCTGTTTGGTCATGTGATATCAAAACACTTTTAAAATGACTGCTCCCTCGGGAAACAAAACAGATGTTTCTTCGTGAGTAGTCATTAAGTGTATCTTATACTGAGTGTTTTCTTGCCACTTTAGAATGAGCGATCTGCATCGGTAATGCACAAGGCACAAAGATCATAGATCAGTGACTTAGTATATACCTAAATATTATATATTATACACTTTGAACAAATAATACAGAGGTGCTACCTCCAGTGCAAGAATAATACAAAGATACCATGGTGGATTTTCGTCGATCATGTAAGACAGACCCATTGGTCTCTTCCTCGTGACCTTCCATTTCTGGGGAAAAAATGAGAAGTCGAATAACGAAAAGTGCTGTTTACGACAAACTAGTTCAGAAATGTGATTTTTAGTTAGCTAGGTTTGTCGCGGAGAATATATTGGCAGCTTCGATTTTGGACAACTCAAACCGTAAGTAGTGCAAGGAGCTGACGTTATAGCATTAATTTAACGGCGAATAGTTCTTTCAAAAATATCAGGTGAATCGATCAGCTCCGTGGTCACTAGCCAGAATGAGTTATTAAAGATAAACGAAGAAAATTGCAAATAAAGAAAGAGTGTTTGAAAAGGCCAATAAAAGCGAATGAAAAGAAAAACAATTTAACTATAAAATTTAGCGATAACATGTTTTAAAGAGACGACGTTTCGACGTCTGCTAACGTCGTTTTCAAGTCAATTGTTCAAGAAGCAAAACGAAGTTTATATATGTGTACTGAATATAATATTGAATAAATTATGAGCTTGGCTAAATTTACAACGTAAAAGACGTAAAACAAAAACAAAACTGAAAAAAAAACTGAAAAATGTCAAACAAAAGGTTTGGCGCGTACAGAATCTGATTGAAAAACACACTTTCTTTATTTGCATTTTTCTACGTTTATCTTTAATAACTCAAGCTGGTTGACAGCAATGACTTGCTGGCTCAATAAGGTCCAACCAGTTTTTCATAGTAGCCAAAACTAACAACAAATAAGTAATTAAAGACTTTATTTAACGTCTTTACGTGCAGTGAGTGGTTGCCAATTCTCCCGAATAAGATGCTCATGATGTCGACGGCACAGATTTTGGCGTGTGGCTCGATCCTATGGAGGGAGGAAAACCGGAGATCGCGGAGAAAAACTCTCGGAGTCAGATTGAGATCGACAAATCTCAGCCCACGTGCGAACCCACGGGTCCGTAGTGGTGGGAACCTTTAAGCATTGCCCTGACGATGGGGTAACGCTCGAAACATCAGCTTCCTACTTTACTTAAGGCGATGATTTATCATTTCAACCTAGAGTTGATTAAATCATACGTAACCTTTAAGTCTAATGACTCCCAATATACTCAGACTCATTTGTATTATTGCAAGCCCCAAATACAATAATATGTACTTAAATCGCATCTCTCCGTGCTTGCTGTTATACCAAAGCTTGATTTTAAAAATGTTGTTACTCTTTATGATTTTAAACGCGCACGTGTTTAGTGATATAATCAAAGTGATATACTTGATGTATCATATAATGAGTGTATGGTATAACACAGTGCCATGTTCCTGAAGAGGGAGGTACTGTTTCAGATAGCTTTGCAGAGAACGTTACGTTTAAAGCCGCAAAGGTACCAACAGACCAGTATACATATCTCCATAGACAAACTAGAGTAATAAACACTGTTCAAAATTTTTACCCGAATATGAAAAGGAAGTGTTCTTAAGTGATTATGATTATATCCACAAAAATGTTTTATACCAAGTTCTTGCAATACAATACAGATGTGATTACCTAATCTCAATGTGTGTTCGAAACATTCTACTTACAGTCTATAACTTCCTGTTTATGGTTCATGGTAATATATGGGCGGTGTGCGACCTAAGGTTATAAAGCAGTACAAGAACACACGTGCTCGACACGTGTTTTTAGTCCTGTTTATGGTTCATGGTAATATAAGGGCGGTGTGCGACCTAAGGTTATAAAGCAGTACAAGAACACACGTGCTCGACATGTGTTTTTAGTCCTGTTTATGGTTCATGGTAATATAAGGGCGGTGTGCGACCTAAGGTTATAAAGCAGTATAAGAACACACGTGCTCGACATGTGTGTTTAGTCTTGTTTAGTTTATTGCAATAATAATTGACCTTTGTGCTGTGTAGCAAACTTTAATGATCGGGATTTCAAGGTGGGTCTACATTTTTTGCAAAAAACTAGATATTACATCTCCAACTGTTTTTTAAATACAAGATCTTAGATCGCCAATACGCGGAGTTGGTTAAATTTGTTAAAGGTTGTTAAGTTTATTTCTATATTTTACTGAAGAATTGTCAGTATTCTACTCATCATCGTCAATGCCATTAGATTTTACTGAAATCCTAGAAGTCTTTCTGTTTTCGTTTAGGAATTTTAAAACTTTGATCAAGAGTGACGAACGCCAGGCCATTGCATTAATGGCTTTAGCGGGATTAACGTCACGGTCTTTAGTTTTCAATAACAAATTTATTTTGGTGGCATCAGTTGGTGCTTTACTTGATCTGACATCGCTTTTTTGACGGTATGTTGGTTTAAAAAGGACTGCTAAAAACTTTCAAGTAAAAATCTCCCAAGTAAAAATCGTTTTCTTCTTATCTTTTGGTTCCTAATTTATTCATCTTAAACACGCTGGCTAACGCCGGTTACAGACGAGCAAGTTTTCTTACACAAGTTTTCGCATGGCAATTTTCAGTTATTTACTCGCATTTTAGGGAACATTAAGAACTTAACACGCTTAACACCCCAACAGCGAGAGCGTAGAAATTCAACCATAAAGCAGATACCATAAGTTCGTTTCGCTTTACTTCTAAAATGGAATAATTCAGAAGACTCAAACGAACTCTGGTTTGCTATTGACACTCGCCTCTCGCCGATGTCACTCGGCTGTCAATGGCATTCCCATGGGCTACGATGATGGGGACGTGTGACATTCAACTTCAGTGGCAAAGATTATAGTCTGACGGTAGGCATTCCTCGGTATTTATAGGGAGAACACTGGTGGCACTTGTAAACCTCACCGTAGACTGTATGACAATCATTCTTTTTTTGTGACCGCGCTTCAAAATTTAGAATTACGGCAAAAAGGGGGGCTGTTGTAAAGTCTAACCTCACCGAGACCTGTTACCGATGCATGGAGCCCCAGGACCAAACAGCAGTAGTGGATAATAAAGTGTGGGCGAAGGCATACGGAATAGCTAGAATTGAAATAATCCACGTCTATAACTCCGAGCATTTGTCAGAGCATGTGCTTGCACTAAGCTATTTATCTAAAGGGGCCAAAGAGTAAAACCTCATTAAAGAATAATTACTGAACTGCAAACGAAAAGAAAACATATGTTAAAGGTAGATCAGAATGGTAATAATTGAGCTGTAAGACAACATAGGCGGTGTTTACATGATGCCGGATTGAGTTTCTTTCCGGAACGAAATAAAATTCATTCTGTGTTTACATGAAAAATATCCGAAAAGGACTTCAGTCCGGAATGAAATGGAAAGCTGTAGTCATTTAGTCTCTCATTTCAGCTAGAAACATCTCTTTCTGCTCATCATTCCATACCCATCTTATTTCTGTTTTCGCTTCGAATTTGCTGAAGAATTTGTGGATTTCTTCAAATCACCTCCACAAGCGTCCGCCATTTTGGAAAGAACTATTTGACTGCAGTGCGCACGCTCTGTTCGTTTCAGTCCACCAGAAGCATCACTTTCGCGTCCATTTTATTCTTGAATGATTCATTCTTCGTTTACATGACGCTGGAACAGTTTTGCGGTCAGGTTTCGTTCGGTATCAAAAGTGTCGATCCGGAATGAAAACCCGTAGGAGTTCATTCCTGAACAAGTTTTTTTAGGTATCATGTAAACAGATACAGTGATTTCTATTAAAACGGAATGAAGTCGTTCCGGAATGAATCTCAATCCGGCATCATGTAAACACCGCCATAGTTATCAACCCCTTAATGCTCCAAGGAGTGACATCTAATAATAGCTGGGGCTCCAGGGGCTGCAAGCCCCGGTCCGATGCAGAATGCAACCCTGGTGGAAGGTGTAGGAGGGGGATGCCCCCCGCCGAAAAATGCTATAAACAGTTTTGGAAGCACAAATTTTGTTTCTTCGGCGTAAAAGGGCAATCTTTGTCAGAAACGTTCACGATTTTTCCAAAGTAGATACGATTCACACAGCGTGCAAATTCGTCATGAAGAAACAAAAGCCGCAACCTATTCAGCCAATCGCTACTCTTTGTATCATATTCTGGTTCCTGGATTCTGCGCCGCATTCGCCTTTGAACTCGTAGATGGAATTCAGTAGTTCTTGTTACGAAAAATAATATACATATGTGAGTTTCAAACAAATGGGTTCAAACAATGCAAGAAGTATAATTATTAAATTTTTAATTTTCTGAAAACCGGAAGAAAGTCACTATTCTTTCAAGTTTGTAATTTGAAAATTCCTATAAACCAAATTAGAAAATTTTCAAAACTACTAAATTTTTTATTATGTGAACTAAACTGTTACCATGAAAACGGTGAAAAAATACAAATTTAAAGAATCCAGTAAATTTCATTTGACAACTACAAACACTCTAATTAGTCTTTCGATCTCTGAAATGACCGCTTAAATTTGTATGAGAAATAAGAAAACATAACTTAGAATAATTTATTACCAACGTCCAATACTCAACATTTCAACATGAACTCAAATGTTAATCCGGTATTTTCTGTGTGTTCTGAAAAGTTACGTATGAAATTTAGTATTGGAGAGAATGAAATAACAAACATACAGGTAGAGGGTCTTGATACCTTAACAACTCAATCAAGTTTAAGTAACCCAAAAAAACTCCTAAGAAGATCAGGAAATTTCATTTCTTTGAGGAAATGTTATTACAATGAAACATTCGGCTGCAGATTTCCTAAGTGTTCAAAAATAGAGCGAAAACGAGACCTTTATTTATGCTTTGAACATAACGAAAAGTTAAGAGTTGTAATTAACAGTTTTTGTAACAATTACCATGTAAATGCCATCACTTTTAAAGAGAATTCCAAGAGGGTGGACACCGAAAGCATAAAGAAACTAACCGGAATCCTGGACGCAGCTTACAGGAAACAGATTCAAAGCACAAACAATTCTAGACTGCGATACTGGAAAGAGGTATTGATTAACACTAGGAACATATTACTGCTCACAGTGTCTTTAATAAGCCAAGAAACCAGTCCACAGTGTATGATTTTAACTTTTGTTCCTCATTTGTTGAAAAAGTTGATTGAGGTACCTGATGAAAGACGTCCATTTTTTATTATACTTTCCTCACTGTTACGAGAGGGAACGGAGTTGATTCTTCATGCGTATGGAGTCATATATGAGTGGATCCAATTTCCTTACATAACAGAGGATTTTAATCCTGGACGAAGTTTAGGAGTTGGTATTGGTGGAATAACAGGGGGATTACTTGTGAAATATATATCATCGTCTCTTCTTAGTCCAGTTGGGGCTGTATTCGGTTTGAATACTGAAACACAAACTGCAGAGAATGTGTTTCTTTTGTTGGGAGCTTTAGTGGGTTTAGCCGCCGGAGGTCTCATGGGCAATAAGATTTATTGGGTTTACGACAAGAAAGCAATCGAAAAGAAACTGGAGAAAGTGAAAAAAGAGTACATCTCCTTTGCTGATGAGTTGCAAAGCCCAATATTGTCATGGTATCAAAATGTTTTATTTGTTTGCGCACGAAAGGACGGTGTTCCTGATCCAGAAAATTTGGAATTAGTCACGATAGCGTAACTCACTTCATTAACAAAATAAACGTTGATAAAAGTTAAAACTAAGATAAGTGACAAGCTTGTACTGGTGATAGTAAACTTTACCTTTTTATTAAGAAACACAAGTTTTTAGTTTTGCATGTTATTTTCAGACGACAAAAAAAGAAAACTTGTTTTTAGAAAAATAGAAGCATCAATCATCTCCAGCAGGTGAAGTAGACATTTCAATTGAATTTTTTTTTATTGTCGTGGGAAGTGTGCTAACAAAAACTTAAATTATATAATTGCAGCAAGCAATGTTTACAATCTTGACCATTGAGAAAACAATAGTGGACTAATCGTCTATAATGGACTTTTATAAACAAGCAAGTTATATCACAACATTTCAAAGAAACAAAAACAGCTGCCGATGCATCAAAACAATTAAAAATTATCTGGTTTTTCACTAAATGAACTAAGCTATCTTAGATCTTTTTATACAACTTAGTTGTGTAGTGCTGTTTCAGTACAACACTAGGTACCTTTTCCAAACTTTGAGTAGATTGAAACTCATTATATTTGTTTTACTTTTCTCACTAAAAATGACATGAATGATTAATTCTTAAATCCTTCACTCTTTCACTAAATACCAAGCTATCTTAGATCTTTTTATACAGCTTAGTTGTGTAGTACTGTTTCAGCAGAAAACTATGGGAAACTCATTATATTTGTTTTTCTTTTTTCACTAAGAATGGCATGAAAGATTAATCCTGATTAATTATTTCATAACACTTATTTGTGTCAAAACGAACAGTTCTGAGAATTTTGGACAGCTGCAAAAAATACGTCGCGTTTTTCTGGTAATTTAACGAAGAGAGAAGTCATGGCTTCCAAAGCTGCATCAACGGTTTTGAATTACAAGAAGACGTCAATGTCCCCTTTCATTGCAGACCTATACAACAACCTTTGTAACAAAATGAATCTCCAAAAGATGAAATTCCCGGTCATAGAAGGTCCTTTTAAGATAGGAGAAGCGCTCTTTGGTTCTTACAGAGAGAAAAAAGTTACGTTACTTGATAAAGAAGAGCCTTCAAGGATAAAGCTACTTCAATTTGACCCTTACTTTTATTCTTCTAACGTAGTTTGTCGTTTCAGTGGGTGTTTCAGCATTCCAAAAAAACAGCAATCGCGAGGGACAAAACGAGATCTTTTCCTTTGCTCAAAACACTACAAAAAATTAAAGCAGATTTGTGGTGAGAAACACCCTCGGTATGAAAAGGGAGAGCCATCCATTAGATCTAGAAAAATCCAAAAAATGTCTATGAGCGAAGAATATGCCGATTACATCCAGATCATCGGTGTACTTGATGCGGCTTACCTCAAACTAAAAAGTACTTCGCGAAACAAAGAAGACGGTCCCTCATCGAAAGAACGTAAGCTTGACCCACCGCCCAGCTATCCATTCAAACAACAAGACTTCTTGGATTTCAGAAATATTCTCGTACTGACGAATGTTTTACTAAACCCATCATTCGAAGAAGCAGTACGGCTAGTACTTCGCAACGTTTTACCTTTTCTGTTGGAATGGGCAACTGGCGGACAAGTGAGCGAGACTGAAGTTGAATTTGTACTTTCCCTAAGTTTGCAAATCCTTGACTTTTTTGGTATAATATATCAAAATTTACCAGAAACTGGAGATAATCCAGCAAAGATTATCGGTTGGGGTACAGGCGGATTAACCGGTTTCGCTGGATTTTATTGTTGTACCATACTTGAACAGACCTGAACTTTCCACTCTACCCTTTCGCGAACTGCTTCCTTCTGCGGCCCTTTATTTTACCGCTCACGGTCTTTGCTCTCTATGTTTTGCCTACTTTTTTGGGTGTATCACAAGTGGCGTTTACCAAATGTGTTATCTGTGGAGAACACGCCAAGCACTTGAACAAAGAATCAGTCCAAACCTGCGTGGCATATACAGAGCTCGTTCAACTCGGGATCAAAATCTGGAACTTGAGTTTGTGCCACAAGATGAGGAGAGCAGTGGAGGCGATGAAGGGAACGACGATATCCAATTTAGTGGTGAAGAAAACCAAGACTGAGTATAGTTAAGGGAATGAGGTGTTTTTAAGAGAAGTCCAAAAAGTTTTAAAAACTTTTTTTAACTTCGAAAATGCGTGCGCGAGGTTAAATTTAAAATGTTTTTTATGTGCCTTATAAACCTACAAAACAGAAAAAAAAAGATTTTGAGATCTCTGCCGATTTTTGTACGAAGATCAAAAATCTAATAGAACGAAAGTTGGAACGCCATGCAGTTGTGTTATCTTCTTCTGGTGGATGCCACCAGCTTTTTAGTCCGAAAAATTTCAATATCTCCATTTTTACAAAGACAAAAACTAGATTTACGACTTTGAAGTAAAATTACGTTTAACTGTTTTAGTATTCTATTTTGTTCATCAGAATTTAGTTTTTTCCTGACAAACTCCACTGACATCATATTGCCGGGTACAACAGCATTTTAAGCAGAGTGATCACTGCCTTGGTAATAAAGATTTATATTAATGTTCAGACACGTTTTTCAATGCTATGATATATTACAGGCAGTAAGCATAATAGTTATGTGTTGTAAGCATATATTAAAAACTTTTATACCAACTTAAGAAGTTAGTTAATGCGGAGAATTTGCTACTTGTTCGTTTTTACAAATTCAGGGCACCAATCAAAATAAGAGCGATGTTTCACATTAATCAGCGAAATAACGAAAGTTAAAATACAACAAAGAGAAAAAATTAAGTCGCTTGCTAGAGGGAGGACTAACTAGTCTGAAATGCGTTTTTAAAACGTTTGTTCAAATTCCAAAAGTTTCCAAAAAAAAAAGTCCAAAAAAAGTGTAATATCACTTCCGTGTTTTGCCTGACAATGATCACATGTGAACTTTCTTAATTTGTTTAAAAGTATTTTTAATGTTTTAACCTTTTCGTAAGTACCTTCGATATATATATTTCCAGGTATAGATATATATACAAAACTAGAAATGTTCTTAATATTTTGAGCTTTTCAAACGCAAATTTTTAGGATTGGGTACTCAGATACTTAGGGATATCGCCGGGATTTTTCAAAAAAACACAATTGACTTATACATACTAACTCAGTTTTGCAATTTTTAAAGAATAAAAATAAATCCTTATAATTAAAACAAAGTATTAGTTGAAAACTTGTGATTTAATCAACTCTGACTTGAAACTGTTAAACAAACACTTACTAGAGTTGATTAAGTCACGTGTTTCTAGAAAAAAAAGTGTTCCAAAGTAAAGTATAACAATTTCTAATAATTGCACTTTAAGCGATATTCAAATGCAACTACTTGTCTTCGTAAAAACACAAGGCAACGCGTTCGTAATGATAATCAATTAACAATTTAATGATTAAACATCGTCACTGGATTTCATAGTATGTATCCAATATGTATGCATGTTCTTTTTTTTATTTCCAACCATAGCATATTCTCAATTTTTTGAATAGAAAATTAACTTGTAAACAAAAGTATAAGCACGAAACAGTCATTTATTAAGCAGTGTCGATAAGCGCTTGTAAACTCTATAAAAAAGATTTGTGAACAAACAAACTGTTTCACGAATGAGTGTGCATCATTCTAGATTAAGAAAATTGTAGTTAATTTCTCATAATTCTCGCTTCTCTATATATATGTTTACCATACAAAAGTATAAATACGTACTGTATTCTAATTCAAAATATACTTAAATTGCTTATACAGGCTTAAGAGATTCCTCTTACAGTTATGAAACCGGATTTTACCTAATTCCATGTTTTGACCAACTTGATGGTTTTTATTTTACAAATTGAAACTTCAGAAGTATCTGCTATTATCTTCAGACGTAGACAAAAACAAGTCTTTTGCGTTTATTTTAATATCTGTTTGACTTGAGGGATTTGCCAAAAAAGATGACTGACCTTCGGACAAAGCATTCCTATCAAGGTTTTCAGGGTTGGATGTACCCCTAATCAAGGCATAACCAACTGCAATCAACTCCCTTAAAATAATTGTTTTTACGTAATTAAAAGAGGTCTCTAATTTTTAGATTGAAATACTTTTCAAAGATTTTGCATGGTATTTTTCTGTTTACATATTTAAAAATTCGAATATAAGCTTCCCAATTTATAGAAAAAGACGTTCCATCAATAATAAGGCCTTTCAAAATACATCCCCCACCCCTGAGGGCTTAAATTTTTTGCATTGGTTTCTAAAAGAAATTCAGACTCGCCCTTCATAAAAGCCGTTTTTTCTACATTCTTCTGGTTAACTAGTTTCTTTTTTTGTCATTGTCCTCTATTTAGCCGACCTTTCACCGTCATTTTTGATTTTTTGGTCCGTACTGGTGACAGAAATCTTTACCTTTTATTAAGAGACACAAGTTTTTAGGTTTGCATGTTAAGGCCGCTACACACTAGCCGATTTTTCGTCGCGAAGCTCCCGATTTTTTGTCAGGCATAAATTTTTTCCGATCGTGGCTCATAACACACTAGCCGATTTTTTGTCGGCGCCAAAAAATTGGGAGCTTCGCGACGAAAAATCGGCTAGTGTGTAGCGGCCTTTATTTTCAGATGAGAGAAAAAAAAAAGAAAAATTGTTTATAGAAAAATGAAAGCATCAATCATCTCCAGCAGGTGAAGTAGACATTTCAATTACTGTCGTGGGAAGTATGCTAACAAAAACTTAAATTATATAAATTATAATTGCAGCAAGCAATGTTTACAATCATGACCATTGAGAAAACAATAGTGGACTAATCGTCTATAATGGACTTTTATAAACAAGCAAGTTATATCACAACATTTCAAAGAAACAAAAACAGCTGCCGATGCATCAAAACAATTAAAAATTATCTGGTTTTTCACTAAATGAACTAAGCTATCTTAGATCTTTTTATACAACTTAGTTGTGTAGTGCTGTTTCAGTACAACACTAGGTACCTTTTCCAAACTTTGAGTAGATTGAAACTCATTATATTTGTTTTACTTTTCTCACTAAGAATGGCATGAATGATTAATTCTTTTTTTTTTTATAATTTCATAACACTTAATTGTGTGAAAACAAAGAGTTCTAAGAATTTTTAATAAAAAAACACAATCTGCTGTTCTATTTACGTAGTTAAGCTAACATTTCCTAGATTTGATTAAGCGACATGTTTCAGAAAAAAAGTGTTATAAATTAAAGTATAACACTTTCTAATAACCGCACTTTGAGCGATTCTCAAATGCCACTTGTCTTCGCAAAAACGCAAGAAAACGAGTTCGTAATGATAATCAATTAACGGTTTAATGATTAAACATCGTCACTGAATTTCCTACAGTATTTCTGCCAAATGTAACTTGTATGTTCTTTTCTTATTTCCAACCTCATTTTCAAGCTTTTTTATAGAAAATTAATTTGTAAACAAAAATGTAAGCACGAAATTGCAGTCATCTATGAATCGGTGTAATAAGGGCTTGGGAAACTCCATAAAAGAGATTTGTGAATAAACAGTATCCTAAGGCTAAGGGTGAAACAGCTGTCAATGGCAGTTTAACATTCAGGACAGTCATTATTTAAATATGTAGATTAGAACGATAATTCATTTTAACCAATAATGGTTCAGTTCTCATTTTAGTGTCGAAAAGAATTTGTTACCGCCACGAATGTGTCATCTATACTGCCTGCAAACACAAAGTCAGAAAAAAGTTGTCGCTAAAATTTGTATGTTTTTTTTTTTAATAATTCCGCTGTACATACACAACCAATGTATGTCATTAACGGCCAGTAATTACATTTCTTTTTTTTTATGATGCAACCAAAGATGCCCTTGCTAAAATTTCAAAAAGTAATCTGGTGAAAACCAGGTGTTAACTTGTAATATTTTACTTAAATTTGTGTTGGACACCAAAAAAACTTTTGAGGGAAGAGCATAAGAGAAGCACTGTCCTTAATTCAAGTTAGGCATGGTGGTTTAGCAATTGGCGTTATCATAAAAACAAACAGTGTTCTTCTTTCACTGCAGAGTTTCTCATACAAGTATAATTTTTCAGGCAGCGGCACTTACTCAGATTTGACATCTGAAATGGTATGGTAGATACAAGAGTGGCTTTGATGTGACACTCACGATTGAACATAATCCGATTTGATCTTCAAGTTAGAAATCTTTCAAACAAGTACTATAGTTCACTTCACACTTTAAATCAGATACAAACTGAATCAAATGAATACCAGAACTGTTGTAAAAATAATTAATCTACATCATTTTTTTCATTAGATTTTTTCCTTTTCCTTTGTGGTTCCAAAGATATCTTTGTTGATTCTCTTGGTAGTGAATTATATATTGGCAAAGAAATGGAGTCACAAGTTTTAATATGTAGAGACTGTATATTTTTCCATCCTCTTGGAGCAATCTTTGCCAAACCAGCTACAGTACTAATAATGTTGGAGACAGCTTGATCTTCACTGTGTCCAGTATGGGCGACCCTAATTGCACTGTTGAGAGACTTCTTAGTTAAGTTACACAGATTTCATAAGTCATATCAGAAAGAAATAGCAGCTTAACTATTTTTTTCTTTCAATCAATAATAACACCGTACCTTCAATTTCTATGCATGATAAAAAAAAGTGTAAAAAGTTTTCTTCAACAGGCAAACTTTATTTTATAATTCAAAAGTTTTGCCGGCTAAGGCTTCGTCAGTGAAATTGGTTGACTAAAGAATTTTAACATGGTACAGGTTATAAAGATAATAATTTATATATCTACTGAGAATAGTCTATAGAATTTAAATAAAATAACTTAAATAAAATAACTGAAATCAAGCGTCCAATGTTCTTGCGTTACAGTTAGGAATATTCTGTCGGAAAAATTGAGTAATTCTGTTCTATGCATGGATTTTTAAAACAAAGCAAAAATAAAAGAAATACTGTATTATATGTTTCGCCTGATTTTTATTGGGTTTCTCTCAATCCTTGGGACTGCCAGAAAAGAGTGTTAGCTAGGAAATTTTTTTGAGTCTTATAAAAGAAAAAATGTGTGGGAACAAAAAAATTTACTTAAGTTTAAATATTCTACACTTTTTCAGCACGCAATTATAAGTAAAAGATCATTTGAAACCAAAAGTATACGAAGAATGATAGCTCTAAGGAATTCAGATTGGTGCCAGAGTTGTTTTCACTTGTTTTAGAAAGTTGTAGATGAATGATACCAATGCACTTCTCATTTGTGTATAATAAAATAGTGAAAGTTTTACTGAAGCAGTATTGACTATTGGCATTATAAGAAAGTAATTTCCTCAGAACCCCATGATGTTTAAAGTAAAAAATTGTTGTAACATTTACCAATCATCACTGATTGCTTCATAACATCTTTAACATTGAAGTCAACAGTAAGACAGTATTTTAAACTACTTCAAATGAACCTGACCCTTACAACAGCTAATAAAAAACACAAATTACAATCTCATCTAATAACGATATTTCAATGCCTTCTATTTGGTATATAGCTTTCTAATCCAAAAAAAGAAGCAACCTGTAAAATTAAACTCAACCATATTTAACAAAGTCACACCTTTATACAGATTTATTTTTGCCGCTTCCAACGCATGGACCCATGATTATGCTCACATGATAACAGGTCCCTTTTTATTTTCTTACTTCGAATACAAAGACCTCAGGTCAATATTAACATGATTTAAGTATCATTATGGTAATATCTAAACACATACTATACCTGCACGAGCCATGTCCAAAACTAACAAATGTGCTATTTAGAATCTTGTTGATTTCTCCATTTATATTACGTTTCTTCATGTCAATAGGAACTGGAAATCTGGCAAATCAATTTAAGTTTACTTGTATAAAAAATAAAATAAAGTAAAAGATCAAGGATAATATTGCTTTTTTCAAGAAAGCAATTATGGCTTCATTTTCAAGGTTAAATCTGAAGTGACAGCTTTAATAAAAATAAGAATAGATGCTCTTTATTTAAATTTTCATAAAATCATTTATTTATTGTTAATTGGAACTTAAAGTATAATAATATAAGAAAGCGATTATTATGATTATAATATAAGAAAGTGATTATGGCTTCATTTTCAAGGTTAAATTTTAAGTGACAGCTTTAATAAAAATAAGAATAGATGCTCTTTATTTAAATTTTCATAAAATCATTTATTTATTGTCAATTGGAACTTAAAGTATAATCTTAAAAAACAAGTAATGATAACTACAAAACGTGTATATTGTGTTTGATCTTTGTCTAAAACTCCATCTTCTAGGTCCTTTTAATAAAACCTACACAAGGCTAATTGAATAGAAATTGTCCATAATACACTAGGACTATACACAGTTTACTTTAAATACAATAGGGCTCCTACTAGCTCTGAATATCAAAGGTCCTTGGGACCACCTGTCTCCTAAAGTGGGGGTCCTTTCCAAAACTGAGGAGTCCCAAAATTTAAAAGCTTTATACAGAAAAAAGTTTTTCTCACGGCCCTGTTGATAGGGAAGTCAGGTTGGCCTAGTGGTTATCAATCATGCCTCCCACTACTACAGACCCGAGTTTGAATCCTGGGGTATGCACGTGGGCTGAGATTTGTTGATCTCAATCTGACTCCAAGGGTTTTTTTTCCAGGATCTCCTGTTTTTCTCCCTCCTTAGAATTGTTTATCGTGCCAAAATCTGTGCCACTGACCACTTAAATATTAGCCTCTGGCTAAGGAGATTGGGCAACCACTCCCTGCATGTGAGACGCTAAATAAAGTATTTATTTAATTTATTTATTTTTTATTCATTGTTAAAGCAATGAAGGATTAATGGATTATAATTTGTCAAAGTTTTTCCATCTTATTTTGACACCAAGATTTGACATGTATTTTAGCGATTTCTGTGCATCCCAGGGATGCAAGTATCCTGAAGTTGTGTGTCCTTTTCAAATTTCATGTGTCAAGTACACATTGCAGTACATTAATGTGAATCCTGATACTACTTGCCCGAAAAATTTGCTAGTCATCAAACAATAATGACTTATTATCATAGGTTTTGGGTTTAGTTAACAATAAATGATTTAATAATTCAAAATGTTTCTTTCAAGCCGAAGGAGGTTGTACAATTAATCATTTGTTATCAAAACATTTGTGCTTGTCACTCAAAATTTGAAAAGTAGCAAAGATTGATTTATTGTTAAAAGTTGCATTTTTATTTATTTTTATTTTTTGAGTCAGGGTTTTTTGTTGCAATGTCTTAATGTGGACTTTGTGGGTTGACTTATAGTAATTGCAAAAAGTAACAGCTACATAAATATCGTAGTTTCAGCTAAAAACTGGAGTTTACTTTTACATCAACCCTATAACCCCCCATGATGTAATTATACAGCAAAAGTGTTAAGAACAATTTACTTGTATACCAAGTTTATAATTAATCTGACTTTATAAACTTACTTCTTTCTGCTGAAGAAAGATTTTCCCAAAAACCTTGGTAAAAGGTGATAAATCCTGTCATCGCATAGGAAAATATCATACTGGCACGCAAGTTCCCTTTTAGACTGAAATGACTTGTAATTTTTCTTTAGCTTGTCTAAACTTATTACCTGTCAATGAAAACAAGAATTAAATGTTAGTAATGCTAGTAATGCTAAATCAAAATTCTTTTTTTGTAATCCCGAATTTAAAGTTAAACTGTTGAAAAGTCGTTAATAAAAATTACCATAACATCAATTGCCAATTTGAGTATAACAAGGCTGTCAACTCTCCGAGAAAAGCCAGGAGTCTCCAGATTTTGGACCATGTCTCCCGGTCTCAAGATTATAACCTCAAAACTCTTTTGCCGATGCTTCCCATCTTGTTTGAAATTTGCCTTTTTGCATTTGCGTTTTTCTACATGTCTAACTGAATCAAATCTGATTGATCTGAATTAAACCAATTAAATAAATAAATTGTTACAAATTACGCAAAGTTGTTTTTCACACGCGATTTGATCTTTGCCTAGACCTGTTTTCAAATGCCAATGACATTGTTTTTTGCACGCTTTTTTAACCTTTACTTGTCAAATTGCAAAGATGTCAACTGAGTTTTCTTCACTTCAGAGGGAGTTCTTAGGAATTAAATCCATTTGGTTATCAACTTCTAAAGAAAATTGTCAAAGATTCCAGATTTTGACAAGAAACCTTACACAAGCAACTCTCTTCAAGTAAGTTTTGTACTTTGAATTAACTTATATTCATTAAAGTTCAGCACTGGCTTTGAGATTTAGAGTAAGAGACAAGATGAAGAAGTGTTGATTTCTGTGTTAGGTATTTATACTTGAATTTCTGTTGGGAACAGAAATTGGTTTATTAAAAATCTTGATAAAATTTGTCATTAAATTTTTTCTTTATCTATTCAAAAGGGCAGGTCTAAAGCTAGATTGTTGAAAAAAAAACTGGCAAAGGCACATAGCTTAGGGGAGTCAGGTTGGCGTAGCGGTCATCACTCGTGCCTCCCACCTCTGCGACCCGGGTTCGAGTCCCGGGCTCGGCATGTGGGCTGAGATTTGTCGATCTCAATCTGACTCCGAGGGTTTTTCTCTGGGTACTCTGGTTTTCCTCCCTCTACAAAATCGACTTCCAGCTGAAAATCCTCCTTGGGAGGGGTAGCTGTATTGGAAAAAAAAAAAGCGCCATCCTAATTTTAGAGCTAACATTCTAGTAAGTTCATTACTGATTTCAAAATAAATGTAAGAAAAGCTGACAAACAGCGAAGGTAAGATTTTTGTAACCATATTTCGACCAGCCACTATTGGTCTTTATTAGGTGTGATGAAGACTGAATTATTTCACATATCAAACTATTAATTATTTTTCTCTCATAACACATGTATCAAAATCAACGAGAGCTTTTCACACGAATGCTATGACATCACTGATCATATCATGATGAAACATCATACCTGATATGACATCATCAAATATATTATTAATACACCCACTGTGATGTCATGATGTCCCCTACCTGTCAGTTCTCCAGATTTAAAAACTTCAGGGATGACATCCTTGTATAATAATTCATATAATAACAAATGCAATAGTTCATGGAAATTCATAAATACAACACTTAAGAAAATCTAAAAAGACTAACTAAACTTTAAGTAATTATCAAAGTTTCTAGATGCAAAACTATTAGTCATAAGATGAAGTTAGCTTCAAAAAAATTCCCTTGTTTTCAGCTATTTAGTTATAGCTAGTATCTCAGTTTGGGTGGGCACAGGGGGATAATTGACGGACGAAAATAAATTAAATGAGTTACACAGCATTTTAGAAAAAAATAAATATATTTTTCAATTATAAGAGTTTTAAACTTGAGAAAGAATCATTCATAAAGTTAAATCAATGAGTCATATCTCAACCAAATAATTACTGCTTTTGGTGTCAGGAGGTTTGGGCACCAGCAAACTTTTCCTCATCATTTTGGATCAGATGAGAACAGACTCATGAGAATACTTAAATGTGTGTGCATGTTTTATTCTTCTATATAAGGCAAATGGGTTTACATTAAACAACTTTGCATTAAGTAACTGTAAGTGAAACTTAGTGATCATAAGGCTGTCTACTACTTTTGAAGTGTTCAGAGAATGCCATATTAACTTTTGAGTGGCAAATATGGTGTGAGTTATCATCCCATTAGAGGCCAGAGTGTTAATTAGAAAACTCACTAGTTGATAATTTAAGTTGATTGAACACACTTGCTCCTAGTTTTAGTCATAACTTTGACTAGTAAACTGAACAAATTAAAGAATTTAATAATGAAAGTAGCTGCTGAAACAAAACCTTGCTGATTACAGAAACTCCTTTCATTTTAAAATCTTCTTTAACTTTTGATCCTTTTTCCTTGGTGATGATACACACTTCTTTGTCATCTGGGAAAACTGAATGTGGTACTGGTCTGTCAACAAGAAAAAACCAAGAACTTAAAAAGTTAAAACGCAACTTTAGTTAACAGTCACAAACAAAAAAAGACTAAAAGTATGAGACTACGTTTGATGTGTTTATTCGAGGGTAAACACCATAATAATCATAGTCTTCAGGTACACATTCCTGCCTCAGTTACTCAGAAACGCTAAATAAGGACAAAATTTATGCGCTGACAGAGAAAGAGGCCTTTTAGTTTCTAGTATACCAATAAATCTTTGATACCGGTAAGTATTCCATTGAGATCTCAAGTGATGACACGTGATACATTTCTACTCAGCAAACTTTGTTAATGTATTTAGTGCAAATTATTTACTTACATCTTCCGTGGTTTTCTGTCTGCCTCTGGTATCTTTTTCAAAGCCAAAACTAACCAAACTGCGTCGGTGTCGTTCAAAAACTTCAATTTCTTTCCTTTGGTTTGTTCGACATATCTCATAAGAGCAGGAACAGCTAAATCAACCTTTAGAAAGAGTATCACATGACAAATGAATGAGTAAAATAACAGGAATGACGCCTTCCATAAATCATAAATTGAAGGAAGCAGACCTGTTTCTTGTCCAATTTACTTTCACGCACAACTTTGGTCGCCATCTTGGATATGAAACACGTGCCAATTTCAACAGTCGTACCCAGGACTTTATATACTCAAACCACAGGCAGCCCAAGCTTAGTGTTAGTTCATCGAATAGATGGAATATCGGGTATATGTCCTGCTAACTGCTGGCTCAATATATCCATTCGTTAATAACATTATTCAATAGTACATACGTACTAGTATCGAACTTGAAGCCACTAATATAAGCACTGGACCACATTTGACTGGTAGCGGGCATTACCCCTTAATCTACCATAAATAAAAAGTGAGCCTGATTGTTAGCAACCATGGACAGCTGTTTTGGTTTAGAGAATCATCAGGGCTTACCCACTGATGGGTAATAGATGCCTCAGCTAGGTCTTATTAGCCTGGTATAAATCACCGACAACTATTTTGGGATTTTTGGGCATCGTCAGTATGGAATGGCTAACAAATTATCAGGATCAGATTCCCACACAAGATACTAAGTAAAAGTGAAGCATTGTGCTTGTGGGATGTGGCATAAATAATAAATACAAGTCAGGTAGTACATATGTACAAGTATCAAACTTAAGACCACTAATATGGGCACTAGGCTTTACTTTTACAATAGTCTACTTAGTATCTTGTGTGGGAATCTGAGCCCAATTGTTAGCTATGCCATGCTGACAAGGCTTGAAAAGTCTGAAACAGCTGTGCTAATAAGATCTAGCCCAAGCAGTTAACCCATCAGTGGGTAAACCCTGATGTTCTTCTACACGAAACAGCTGTCCATGGCTGCTAACAATCAGGCTCACTTTTATTCATGGTAG
>JAOEHV020114048.1:0-15040 GCA_025447995.2 Isaurus tuberculatus | reverse complement strand
AAACTTACCTCGAAATACGTTCACTCCAAATTTTGTTGACTTTTTTGTGTTTTCGGGAACTGCCGCATTATCTATTTCTAAAATTTGAACATTTGTTTGATCTTCTTTTCCGCCAAAGCTTACTCAGCTTTTTATTCTTATTAAGTCGGTAAACGAGTACCAGCTTCCGCTGGGAGCTAACCAGCGATGGATTAGTGTCCCGTCCAGGGGCAGTCAATGACTCTCATCCGCTTAACACTACAGAAACCGGAGAAAAGCTTCGCCCCCATGGGCCACTAGGTTCGTTAAAGGAATTGAGGGTAGAAATATGCTTTAAAACTTGTCAATTTAAGGTGCTCAATAACTCGGACACTACATTCCACCCACTGATGAGAAAAAGTGGCGTAAACACAGCACTAACATGACGAGCACACAATACTTTCCTTTGAATTATTCCAATGCATTAGGTTTTGTATTATCTCGGACAAATCAACAAAATAAACGAGAAAAATATTCAAGCCCATATCGAAATACGCTGTAATTGTATTTTGTTGCAGGTCCAGATGATACACTGCTGAGTTTGTTTAAATGCTGCAGAGCATCTGATTTGATTGCGGAAGAATTTTCAGAAGCTCTAAATGAAGAGAAATGGCAAAAATTTCCCGATAGAGAAGAAGAGATAATTTCTGCTTTAGTTCAGGTAGATATTCATTCTGTTTTTACTTTGATAAATGTACCTTCATGATCTCGTTCCAACACTAACGTTAATTAACAATTATTCCAGGAGCACGCGTGGGATATGAGATGGTAAATAGCCAACGAGGCGCCGAGTTGGCTTTAAATCATCTCATATCCAACAAGTGCGAATGGAATAATTGTTTTATTAAATTTCATGAGCTTTCCGAACCCTTCGATACTTGAAAATGACAGCTAAATTTTATTCACAATTTTTTCAGCTTCGCAACCCTTTACCCAGTCAGTTTCCATATATGGTCATTCGGTATATGAGCTGATAACCAAGAATGAGTGAACCAATCAGAACGCTAGAAACGCAATATTCGAGGTTGAAAATTTAATAATTTTCTATATTCAAACGACTAGATTTTTTGTGGTTTAAAAAATTAGTTAAAACCGAAACCTTGGCAAGTAATTTTACTTTCGTACCTTATGCACCTTATTATAAATTACTGGAGAAAATGGTTGATCCTTTTGGTTTTAAAAAAAATGATTCAACCACATATGATTGGTAATTGGTAAGAAAACTTCTGGCTGCGTGCTTGCTAAATGTTTTAAAACTTTGTATGACTTCAATCTAAGTTATATTAACAACAAAAAATATTTCAAAATTTAGGTTCTTCATCACAGCACATACACAGAGTGGACGAGAATTCTGACCATCAGCCGATTCCTCCTAAAGGAAATGGACGCTGTGCTGGTAATTTTATTGTTTTTCCAGGGTTTGTAAAGCTATTTAGACTAAAAGTTTTGGTAACTTTGTTATTTATTGCTCAAATTTCCTCCTCTTTACTCGGAGTGAAAGGCAATGCCAGGTTAAACTATAGCTGTATATGATTTACTTTTTCAAAGACGGATGTGACCCAGAATTGTTCATTTGTAAATGTTCTATTATGTCAGTCAGCTTTGGTCTTTTTCACAGCTAGTAAAATCAGTTGATGACTTTCACCCTAAATTTTTCCACTGATTGTGCTGGATATCTCTATGTGTTGAGCAATGATGAAAGTGCAGGGGTCCTGAAACCGGCCAAAGATGTGAGCTGGACAACAGTTTAGGTGAAGTCTTTGCACAAAGTGTAGAAGGCAGCCCTAGATGTGTTGGGAATAAGCAACTCTCAGAGCTTAACACATTTAATTAGAAAAGATTTTGGGTTTCTGATGGTCGACCAAGGGTTAGACATCAACGTTTTGATAACTAATTAGGGGTCAATTAATTTTGTCGGCTACGAGATATCAATTTGGGACACAGGTTAGTCAAAAACAGCTGAAATCCCAAGCTGGTATGAGGTATACTGGCGCTGATCCAGAACTTTGCCAGTGTTAGTTTGATTTGAGTTGGAAGATAACGTGAGTTAGTTTCCCTATTTAAACAGACGATGCTTTAAACTGCAAATATTGTTATTTTAGAAGTGTTGTTTGTTTTTCGCCACTACTGACCAAGAGCCTGGAAAAGTCTCAAAACGTCGATGAAGGACTACAGTCCGAAACGTCAGCATTTTTCATTCTTGTACGGTGTAAAACTTGCAAATTTATCAAACTGTAAATGAATAAATAAAAATATAAGTAGACAGACAGATATGAATGAATAAACAAAAAATGACTGAATGAATAAATGAATAAATAAAAGATAAACGGGGACAAAAAATGGTAACATGAGAAAAAGTGATAAACAAAACGTAAATGATAAAAAAAATGAAAATCAAGAAAGTTGTCAAATCTTTGACCTTTGCGAAGACCGAATGAAAATCCAGTAGTCAGACCACCAGGCCACGTTGCTTCCACGAAGTAACAACAATAATAATAATACTCAACATATTTGAAGATGGTTTTTTTCTATCCTCAAAGGTCACTGATTTTTTCTGATTCATTTCAGGAGGCGTTGGATGAAGTTTTCCTTCGATTTTGCCCTTCTGTTTTAGTTCGTGACACGGGTAAGATACAAAATAGAAACAAAACAAAATGTAATTGTTGAAACAGTTGTTTCAAAAGAGGTTGACTTCTCTTATTTGTCGGCTATTTTCTTAGATTTCATGTTGTATTATTACTTTTATAGCATAGAGGGCAAAATTACTCGGTGCTGATTGGCTCACGAGGGAGGGCTTTTTTCTTTAATTGAGGGCAACATTACTTGGCGCTGATTGGTTGCTGGTTTGCGAAATATGTTGTTTTGGCAACAATGGCTTCGCGGTTTGCCGAAGTTGATGAAAACGGAATTTTAGATTTAATGTTTTCTAGTGAAAACGAAAATACTAGAAAAAGTACAAATTATTGCATAAACGTGTTTCAGAAGTGGGCAGTAGCAAGGATAGTCGAACAAAGCCTTGAAGAGTACGCGAAAGCGAAGAAGAATTTTGCCCTCGATGTCATAAAGATGTAATCGCATTGTTCCTCGTAAAATCAAGGATTAATTTCACTTTTGTTTTCATTTTTTTTTTTTTTTGGAAAAAATTGAAAACACTCGTGAAATTAATCTTTATTTTTACTCGGCCCCATGCGATTACCTATACTAATACTAACTGTTTTTTTTTACTCAGATTCAAAGTTTCTGGAAATTGCAAGGATTTCGTGCATTCTGGTGAAAGTATTAAAAACTTTCTCAGCCACACCATGCATATCCTTGGCCACTCCATCGATGTTGAATCACGTTACCAAACATTTTGTCAGCACCGTCAAGTCATTGTGTAATGAAATCCATGGACAGCCACACAGCACTCTTGCTATGGCAAGTAGACCACAATAAGGTGGCTCTGTATAGTTTTTTTGGCGCGCGAAGCATAGGTACGAATAGCATGCGCAGTAAGATACAGTAACTTGAAGAATTTCTATTTTGATGACATCACGGAAAACGGGTTTTTGAGTGATCTTAAAAAGCATATTGGGCGCGTTCCAGACGGTGAATTTTTTTGAAAACTGGCGCATTGATAGGATTTTTCTTTTTCTTGCTGTTAGGAAGAAATCATTAAATTTTATACATACATTAATGTAATACGCGTCAAAAACGAAAATTTCGAATTCCTCCGAAAATGATGTACAGATTTTCTTGTAGCGTTGTCAGTTGAAACTCCTTTAATGTTTACTCTGTTTCCCCCAAAACAAACAAAATTCACCGTGTAGAAACCTAGAAACACCGTTTAGAAGTCAGGTAGGTTCGATAAGCAAGCCAAGCATTTCTATCAGATTATGAAAGAGCCTACATACGTATTCTAAGGCGGTACGTTTTTATTTTTGCCCTTCTACCGAGTGCTATGTGATAAACATTTGCCAAGGGAGAAATTATTTATGCATATGTAATAACCAAAGCTTTGTAAAATACTATTTAGAGCCACCTTAAATACACGATCTGTTGGACATGTATCCTACATCTTAAACTAGTTTAAAACAATTGCCTATTTAGGTACCTCCTTTCTCATAAACCCATTTTCTTACTTTCATACCTTCTACTATTTAAAACCTACTCGGGAACTGTCTGCTGACTACGTTACTTTCCTTACCTATTTTGTCGTGGAACTACCTGTCCGCTGTGTTGTATACAAACTTACCTACTCTATTAATAAACTACCTACTATCTCTATGTATCTACGTACATTTAATTATCTGACACACATATGATATACTTTTTTACTTTAATGAACTTTTTGTGTTTTTTAGTACTAAAATACCTCATCTAGATATATATCCCTACTTTCTTAATTAAGTACTTACGTTCTAAATTTCAATAACGTGACTTACCTACTTTCTCACTGGATGACCTACCGTTATTAGGAACTTTTAATTACTTTTATAGTTAACAACTATCCCCCGAGAGGGAGGTGAACAGTGGTGTGGCGTCTCGGTATATATCTATCGCTAGGCACCGACCCTGAGGGGAATAGTTGTTTTAGTATTTACCAAAGCATTGGGAGAAAAAAGGCTTTTTACTTTTAAAGAAACATACAGTGTAAACCTTTTTTTCTATTTTAGCACGCGTGCTTTCTTTGAGTTTTGTTTACATTCTTCGAAGGTTTTTTTTTGAAGAGCACTTTCGTAGGTTTTCAGCAAATTCTGAAGGAAATTATTTTGTATTTATAGTTCTTACCATTAAAAACGAAAAGCCAATTTTTGTTACCCTCTTCGGAATAGTTCCTTCGTTAAAAACAAAAACTTCCTCGTCTGTAACGACGGAGAACGCGACGCCATTTTTACCACCGCCTCAAAATCAACTTTTAGTCTGAGCCAATCAGAGCGCGCGAAAATGGATATCGGTTGCTTTGGTAAATACTAATTAACAATACAGTAAAAACCCGCGTATAAGAACCTAGATTTTTCCTACTTAGCCTAAACAGGTTCTATAGAAATGGTGTTTAGTTGGATTTTAGGCTACTTAGGTTCTTAAGTAGGTTTTTAATTTGATATGGGCACTATTACGATCAGCACAGATAACTACTACGCGGCATATAAATGAGACAAATGGATCTGTATTCCTAATAATTGCATTGTGCAATGCAGTATTGGCAAAAACATGATATAGTTTCCATTTTAGTTCATTTTTTGTATCTCTTTTCTTTAGGAAATGATTATCACTTCGATTATGTTTGTGCATGTGTGTGAAGTGATGAGCCAAACATCTGCAGGCGACGATCAACTGTTCGTCCTGGCATTTGATCTAATAAACAAAGTATCCAAAGTGTCCGATTGTACAATGGATCAGTTCAAAGCTGTTTTAGAAAGACTACGCGAAGCTGTGCTGCAGATCTCGCATCAAGTGTATAAAGAAGCTTTACTTCAAAATTTAGACGCCTACCTCTGAAATTTGAAAAGTGAATAAAGCATAAATACCAGACACATGTATAAAACTGTATTAGCTATAGGTGAAGCAAAAATAGTTTTAGTGAAAGCTCTTACCGAAAATGTAATAAAATTTGGTAATAATATTGTCAAGTCACTAAGGGGTGTAAACGATACTTCGTGTACTCCACACAAAAAAGTTGGAACGGCAATGAACTACCAAAGCTAAAGCTAAACTTAAAGCTAAGCTAAATCCTTCTACAAGCCTAGTGGCCCATGGGGCCGGTGCTTATCTCCATTTTCCGTAGTGTTAAGCGGATAAGAGTCCTTGACTCCCCCTGGACGGGACACTAATCCATCACAGGTTAGCTGGTACTCATTTACTGAACTTGTAAAGATGGAAAGCTGAGCAAGCTTTGGTGGAAAAGAAGGTTACACAATTGGTTGCACTAACCACGTTGTCATAATGAGGGGCTACCAAGCCAAAATTATGTAATGGCAGACAAACCATTCTGCTAAATTTCTATTTATTTCTGGTCGTTTTTTTTTATTTTATCAGAATATCAGAGTGAATTTTATTCTCCTGCTTTGCACCGGGGGTCGAGGGCCGTAGTTTAAACTGGCTGGTAAATTAAAGTGAACGACGTTAAAAGAAACTGAACAGTAGAAAGCTGTCTTTCAGTTAGGAACATGATTTATTCTTGTCTGCGTCTCATTTTACAACCTAAACAACCGCGGTAGAAACTAAATAATAATGTTAACCCATAAATGGCATTGATGGACCCACTAAACTTGACCTGCTCCCAACAGCTGTGTCTTCTAAGCTCAGCTGGTAAGGGTGTTTGAGTCAATAATCGTTGTACACTATTAAGTGGCATTGATGGACCCACTAAACTTGACCTGCTTCAGGCAGCTGTGGCTACATGTGTAGCTCACTTGGTAGGAGCGCAAAAGGTCATCGATTCGAAGCCTGCCGCCCCCCAAAAAATAATATTGGGGGGAGCGTCGCCCCCCCCCCTCCCCCCAAAAAAAAAATCATGTTGAAGCCCTTAATTATTTACGAATGTGATCCTTGTACCGAAATCTACGTCTCAAAATGCAGGAAATAGCGTCTCTTCGGCGCCCGAAATCTTGCCTCCCCCAATCAAAATTTGCTGCCGCCGCCGCCTTTGGTTAGTTTCGAAAACTAGTTTGGCTGAGCATAATGAGTGAATCGTTCTTTAAAGTCGAGGCAAAAATTAAAAAATATGCCGACTATATTGAAAACAGGCTCCTAGCCATAAATTTTCGAAGGTTGAGAACCGTCTCCACAGCAACCCCCCCCCCCTCAACATTTGAAGGGGAAGGGTGGGGTAACGTTCAAAATCTTTATTTATTCACCGCGCATAATAAATCATAAACACAGACGGGAAATGTGTGAGAACATATACGTACGGATTTTCTTGCCTTCTGTTAACGTCACCCAAATTGAATCATGGGTGAAACACATGATTGGATTGTTACACGTTGACTAAATATTTTAGTGTTTATTTTTCCCTTGAAAAGAGAAAACATTTGAGTGACTGAGATTGTTTATCAGGAATAAATACTTTGTAAATTCCCTTTGTTCATCAAATTAAACTTCGTTTTCATCGAACAGGGTTCTTCCGCAAACCTCAAAACAAAATTTTTACGGGTTTTTTCTTGGTAGAATAAACGAACTTCGAGCACGGGTAATGAAGTTAAGGCGTACAGGCTTCCCAGCCACTTTTTGGAAAATCGGAGAGGAAAAATTGACTGTTCAAGTTCAAAGTGTAGGAAAATATAGGAATTTTTTGCCAAAAATATAGGCTCTTTATTGCAGCTAAAATAGATTTCATACAATGAATATAAAGAAAGAAACACTCTTTTCTGAGACTTTAATGTGTTTTGGTCAAACTTGTCACACACTAAAGCCTGGTTCTCATATAATTTTCTCAGTCGTCCCAATCGTCCGCGTCGTTTGAAAAACTTCTCAGGCGACCGGGACCACGATATGTGAACCAGCCATTTTCTTTTTGGGAAGTCTGGGACCATAGAGACGATCAACGTTGTTTGGATAGAATCAAGTTCTATGCGGACGACTGGGACGATCGTATTTCCTCGAATAAACGCCGCACCCTGTAAGTTTAAAGTTTCAAAGGCACAGACAGAAATCCGCAACATCGAATTTATCTGATTTCTTACGCGTTTACAAGCGCAACAAGTTGTAGTTTTAAAACTGTAAAGCTTGATCGGTACAGCCAGACAAAGAACTGTATCATTTTTTCTACTTTTTAAAGGAAAGTTACGGTTGGTTGTTTTAAAAAATAAACAAAATTTTAAATAAACGCCCCCCATCGAATAAATGCCTCAGCCCAATCATGAAAAATTTAATTAACGCCGCGGCGCTTATTCGAGGAAATACGGTATATGAGAACCATGCAAAAACAATTGGGACCGGGACTACCTAATCAATACTAGAATGCATTGCGAACTCTAATTCCAAAATGGCAGCTAGAGATTATAAATACTGCGTTATAATTATGAGTGCCCTATAACAAATTCCCAAGAGCGTACAAAAGCAAGTATGTCAGGTTAAACAGTTGGAAGAAAATAAGTGAAAAGTTTAATATTCAACCCCAAGAGGCGGGAAAAAATATAAAAACCTTCGTAGTTTTTATGCGTGTATCAATGTAAAGACGGAGAGGGGGGATGGGGCCGGGTAGAGGTGAAGCATTTGAATATTTAATTTTGGCGATTTTTCAGTCAAATTCCCCACGTAGGACTGAAGAAAGCTTGAAATGTGATCAAATGTCCCCACCCAGGCAAAAAAAAAACCATACAGATCTTTACTGTGACAGTAATTTAGACCACGCAACCATTTACTAGACAAGTGATGACATCACAAAAAGTTTTCAAAAAGTTTTTCATATTCTGAAAGAACATCATGTTCAACACAGTTGTACAAAATTTCAGTGTCTTTGTGGTTTAGTGATCACATACAAATGCTTGTAAAATTGACTGGGTTCATTTCGAAATGAACCCAGTCAATTTTACAAGCATTTGTATGTGTTCACCCAACCATAAAAGTGTTAATATTTTGGTTATCAATGGCACTATGTCGCTGAAATTTTGTAAACAGATATTTTCTTTCATGCCCTTTCAGAATATTGTAACAAATTCCATAACTTTGAAAAAAAGTATATTAATTTTTTGTGACGTTGTACTTGAAGACTCTATTGACAAGAATAATATGGCTCAACTTTTCCTCCAACCAAGTGGTTAAACAAGCCAATGTTAACTCCAGTTTCCCTATTAAGCAGACAATTGACTCCTGCAAGGTGAGACACTAAATCCATCACAGATTCAGTTTCAGCAGATGCTAGAATTCTGTTTTATTGGTCTCAAAAGGATGGGAAGCTGATTGAGATTTGACAGAAAATTAATGTATATAATTAACAAGATATTGACTAAATCAAACTTAACAAGCTGGTGCCATTAGTACGTTTTTATTCCAGTAGCTTTACAGATTTTTTTGTCTAAATTTTGAGCTCCCTCATCTTGGCCTTCTCAAGTTTGGCTTTTGCAGCCAAAGACTTGCTTCCCATTATGCCACCTCCCCAGTGTTTCCTGAAATTTCAAAATTAATTTGTAATTTTTTTGGGGTTCAGCTATTAAACTGTTAATTAACATTAATCTAAATGGGAGCTTTGAACCCCCTATCTTTTTTTTCAAGGTCAAGCTACATGTAATAACCCTTTTCTTGGCTTGAAATTATTTTGTCTGCATTCAAGTTTGCCCACCCATGTTCTTTTGATTCAAAACTTGTACATGAGGTTTGGTGGGTAAATTTGAATGTTGTTAAGTTGTTACTCTTAAATTCCCTGATGCATTTTTTATGGTTGTTTGTGATTCCATGTCCATTGAGTTTTCAACCAGTAATTTATTACATACATCTGCAAAGTTTCTCTTGCAGAAAAACCCAAACAACTGCAAAAACTTTTTTTTAATATTTTCAAATTTTAGACAAATTGAAAATAATCTATACCTGATCTCATCAAATCGTTCATTATAGTTGTTCTTTACGGCCTCACACAGGTTGTTGAAGTTGTGTTTGTCTTCTTGTCTAATGCCAGCAAAACACAATGCTGTGGCATTTTTCTTGTGAACAACTTTACCAAGTCTAGGTGTGAACATACAAAAACGTAAAGTAAACGAAAAAATAATATTTTTGCTAATCCTAATGTAATAACCTTTTTTCATTCCTTAATTTTCAATGCTTATACAGCACTTAGCATTAAGCATGGGTCATTAGGGAGGCATGTGAAGTATTCTACATCTTGCAAAACCTTTTTTTAAACTCTCAGCTTTGGGAAAAAACTTTTAGTAAACTCAAGTACATTTCCCCAGCCGAAGGTTTCAGACATTTTAATCTTAGTTTTTTAAAATTTTCTTTTACAAATATAAATGTTAGTTAAATTGATAGTGAAAATTCATTAGGATACAAAACTTAACCTTTCCGATGTATTACCTACCATATTTTAAAAAAATCTAGGCCTTGAAAATAAAAAGAAAAAAAGACACAACCAAATAGACCCAAGTCTCTTAGTCAATTGAAAAGTAGGGACAAGCATTTGTTTATTTTGCAATGTTTGAATTAGACTTTCACAGTTTTTGCATATATTTGTAGCTTCTGGAAACATGAAAAAACAATTTTGCTGATAATCACTTATTTACTACTCAAGAAAAAGTTAATGATCAAGGATATTTGTAAAATAATATTCAATTTACAGGTTATTCATTTTCCTGGGTCATCCAAGGTTTCCCAGGACCTATACAAACGCTGCATATTAAAAAAAAAATGGCTTTACCTGGCCTTTCCTTTGACAATACAGTATGGTACTCCCATCTTTCTACACAAAGCTGGCAGCCACACAACAATCTGAGTAATTAGAAAGACACTAGATTGACTGAACATAATAAAACAACACAGGTTAACTTTACTCCTTATAAAAATAGAGCAATGAGGGAAACAATGTACTGTAAAAAAAACTTTCTTTCTACACAAAGCTGGTAGCTACACAACAATCTGGAGCCAGTTGTACAAAGGTTGGATAAGAATTATCTGCTGTATAGATTTTATATACATTTTATCTGCTAGATACATGGATTTATCTACTGGATAGCACTATTCACCCTTCGTACAACTGGCCCCTGTTGTACAATATTAAATGATTCGAGTAATTAGAGAAATACACTATTGACTGAACAAAATAAAACAAGACAGGCTAAATTCACGGACTCATAATAAAGAGAGCAGTGAGGATAAGAATGTGGAATGAAAAACCAAGTTTCATTAAATGCCAGGAATTTTAGAAGGTGATGTAGTTCAACCAAGTAACTGCATTCTTTAATATACACTTCACTAAGTTCCTTGGAAAAAAATAACACTGAGATAAAAAACCAACCTCGATAGGGTCCACATCATGAGCAATAACTACCAGTTGAGCTTTCTTGTTCTCAACAAGGCTAGTGACGTGATTAAGACCATATTTGATTACAACAGGTTTCTTCCCAGGGGCTTCCTCTTTGCCCTCTGCTTTCTTTCCAGCCTTGGCAGTCAGCCTGGCTTTCTTCTGTCCTTTGGTTTCAGGTCGATACTTATGAATAAGTGTAAACAGCTTGGTGGCTGCCAAGGAAAATGAGAATCATCATATGTTTAGAACATAAAAGGGAGCAGTGCTATCACTAACCAAACTTTGTCTTAAATTCCACAGTCAGTGTCTAATGTAAGGAATTTCTGGAGGTTTCTCAAGAAGTAAATAGCTTGATTTCTTGTTGCTTGTGTATTTGAATTAGTTTGCCAGCTTTACTGTATTTCTCAGCATATAAACAACTTTCTGAGAGCTAAATTTGAGGTGAAAAAATACAGCTAGACTTATATGCCAGTCACATTACTCAACTCAGTGACAACACAGTTATTTTCAATTATTCTTGAACTAATTAAGGTGACATATTTTTATAGCAAAATTTTAGCTCAAAAGAACATTAATAAAAATGTAAAAATTTTTAAAAGTTGTCTCACCAGGCAAGTAATATAACAAAAAATTATTTTTGGCTTGCCTGATTCAACTAGCAGTATTTCAATTTTATGGCTTTCCATTGATTTAACACTTTCTTAATTGATGTACAGTTACCACCTCTGGCTGCATTTACCAACACTGACAAAAAAATGATAACAAAAAACTGTGCTCACCTGTCTGTTTATCCAAAGTCTGTGTGAACTGGTTAATTGATGGAGGTACCTTCAGACGCTGAAGTAGGATAGCCTTCTGACGCTGGAGACGGATGTATTTAGGCCATCGCACAAAGTGACTGAGGTCCCTTTTGGGTTGTATGTCAGCACCTACGAGTGAAGATAACCAAATAAATGAATACTTAAAGATATTTCAAACCAACTCTACTAGAATCCTTTGATCGTAATAAGTTGTGTAAACTAATGTTTTCACCATCTTTGTTGAGACAAACTTAGTTTTCAGTAACTGCAGAAAACTAAGTTATGAGACTGCAACAATACTGAATAAATCTTAAATAAAACTGTTAATTACCAATGCCAAAGTTTCTGGGCCTCTTTTCAATCAATGGATTGACAACTTTTTTGGGGGCAGTTTTTTTTGCCGTGTACGGTGCAGGTGCTACCTTCTTCTTTTTGACCTTCTTGACTTTTGGCTGTTGACATAAAACAAACATTGAACATTATCAGAGTTGCGTTTTGAAATTCATGTACAATTTCAGATAAAGGAGTCAAGAAGGGAGGGGGGGGGGTCAGGTTGGTGTAGTTGTTATCATTCATGCCTCCCACCACTGCAGACCCGAGTTTGAATCCTGGGGTTTATATGTGGACTGAGATTTGTCTATCTCAATTTGACTCTGAGGGTTTTTCTCCAGGATCTCCAGTTTTCCTTCCTGCACTGAATCAAATTTCATGCCAAAATCTGTGCCTTCGACCGCTTAAACATTAGCCTCTGCCTGGGGAGATTGGGTAACCACTCCCTGCACGTAAAGACGTTAAATAAAGTATTTGTTTGTTTGATTTACATAAATATTAACGACACATTAATTGTCGAAACAATTTTCATGGAGAATAAATGAACTGACAAAGAAATAAATAGTATAGCTACTTTTAAAGGGGTTAAAGAATGTACCCAACCTTACTACAAAATCAAACCGAACACTTGCTTTAAACAAACTAACACAGTATCAATTGATAACTTTCGATTAGAAAGAAACCCCAAAGCACACAAACGTAAAAGAGATGGAATGGAGCATCAAAGCCACTGAAAGCAATTTTAACGCAAACACAAATGGGAGAAATATATTTCAATGATACTGAGGTTGCTTTTTTCCTCTTTTATATTCTTGGAAACGTAGAAACGAATAAGTGTAAATTCTCGTGTGACCAAAGTGTATATGATGGCCCATATGTTTTGAACAAGTCGTAAAAATTGGTGACCATAGTATCTCAAAGGAGAGACTCAGTTTAAAAAAATATAATACCCTAAACATCAGATACATTATATTCTTTAATTTTAACACTCTCAGAAAGCATTTAAACATAAGATGCTCGTGATAAAGATAGCTAAAATACTTCAGCTAAAGTTTATAACCCACCATTTTTCCCGATGCTACTGAAGAGGCCAGTCCCAGGGCTCGTCGTGGGTTATATGAATTTTCCCATAATGCTCTGTGAGTTTAAACCAAAATGGCAGCCAATAGGTGCTTTAGTTTTGATAACTGTGACAATGTTATTTAATTTAGTGTCGTAAAAGGTAAGAAAGTGATAGAACTTTAAGTGTAACTACTTTAACTATAAGCTATATGTACTTATCTGTGATATTCCTAAGGAAAATCACGGGACTCGGAAAGCCAGCCAGCGTTAAACTTAAAGTAATGAAATGAAAAGTGGAGTACATATGAACCGGATAAAGTTTACTTCTGTCATTATAAAGTACTCCCTTTCAAAGTAAAATTAGAAGGGCTAGTAGTTTATCTGCAAAAAGACTTAAAACGTAATATCCTGATGTTGTAATGAACATCAATAATTTGAAGTTTGCTTTGCGCTCTAGAAATCATGAAATTTTAGTCTAGAATTTAGTTGTCAAATAATTTTTAATCAATTTTCTATAAACTTACCAAAGAGAGGCTTTGTGTAACGATATGAATTTCGCTTCTGCTGACGTAACACAGTATTCAGTAGATCAGTGACACACAGTTTTTAGTATTCTAGAACACAGTGTGTTTCTGGACTTCGTGCAGTTTGTGTTTCTATATATCTTGTTCTTGTACCAACGATACACCCAATTTTAGATCTAACAATTAGGGAGAATTCACATTTAAGGGCTTAATTTGGAGGTGAGAAATCTGTTTGAAGAGAGAAAACTGGTTGCATAAAAAGACCTTTCCAATTTTAGTTAACTCAATAAAATGTAATAAGATTAGAATCAAATTATGGTAAACCGGGATGAAGATTGATATAAATACTGAAAAATTAGTTTCCTGCTAGAAGACTTCTGGCCATATTCTACCAGAGTTAGCAGGTCTGGTTTTATGGAAAGTAGAAAATTAAGTTTTCATTGGATAGAAAAAAAGGATGCTTAACAAATATTATATTTTTCTTTTTCTCCAAAAATTTTTCTTCACTTTTAACTGGTCAGAATTTAATTGTTTTTCAGAAAAGTTAATGTGATAGCCAGATAAAATCAAAACTTCATGGCTCAATCAAGAGTTCTTCCACAGAGTAAAGAAACTCTTCTTAAATCATATACCAAGAGGTTAAAAGATGACATCAAGTCTATTTTAGATAACTTCACTGAGATACTCAAGTCTTCCAAGGTATGAAAGGCAATATAAATAATCATTATTCTTTAACTGAGATTTACGGCATGTATATTGCTAGTTTGCTCTGTTTTTAACAGCCTGTCCAAAATCTTCTAAAGATGCAGTTCTAGAGATTCAGTTTGGATAATCCAGAGTATGGATAACGTAAATTGTGGATATAAAAAAGAAATTTGCATAGAGTCAAGAATAAAGTATGATTAAGTTTGACTGATTTTAAACTCTGTTACCCAGCTGACAACTTTTTATCCTTTCTCCATATTGTACAGATTTGCATGCTTTTCATGAGATAGTGCACACTGCATATTCCTAACAGATGTAACTTGTGCACTTTCTTCTGTAGAACTGTGCAGTCATACAAAAATTTCTGTATATTTATTACAGGTCAAAATCATTTTTAGGTTATTATATTTTTTAAACTAGGTTGATTTTTTTCATGTTTGTTCCAAACTAGTTGATTTTTTTTCTAACTAGTTAGTTTTTTTTTCTAACTGGGGTTTTTTGAATCAAATAAAAAGAAAAACATTTTTGTCTTTTTGTTGTATTTTCTTCACTTTTTTTTCTTTTTCTCTCCACTTCTCTTCCACTTTTCCTAACCCTAACCTTAACCCTAACCCTAACCCTAACCCTAACCCTAACCCTAACCCTAACCCTAACCTTAACCTTAT
>JAOEHV020113937.1:0-15043 GCA_025447995.2 Isaurus tuberculatus | reverse complement strand
ACCCGCTTGTCAGTTTGTAAACATCCTGTCGCGATTGACTGCGAAATGGACCGTCTTCTCACGCTTGCAGACGTGATTACGTTACTCAAACACAAAATTAAAGTCGCTTGTCATTTGGAAAAAATTCACTCTAAAGCTTAAAGTCATCAGAGTAAAAAGAAAAGTAATTGAAATACCAGAAATTGAACCTTGCAGATAACTATAAATTGAATAATGATGTGCATGTGAGCAAAACAAATGACTTGATTTTGGATGAATACATAGTTTGATTAAGTGCATACTGCAACAAGGTACATGGAACTAAAAATTGTGGCAAGTGCGAAGCATCTTTAAATGCAGCAAAGGACATTCAATAAAGACCTTTTATATAAGTCAAGCATTGCATTTAGGAGGGTCATTTAACTTTCTGTAATCAGTTTTCGGGCCTTTGACCAACTGTTTGTCACAGAGTTTGTTGAACACGTTGATTTTTATAAGTTTGTTAATGTTGTTTCAAAGTTTGTTCCTCAAGAAAAACTTTCATTCGCTATGAACAAAGATAGAATGAAACTACTTTGCCAGTTAGCAAGCAGCAAAAAGACCGGAAAGTAATTTGTGTAGCAGCAAGTCATGGACAGTCAGCAAATGAAGCAGGAGGTCTCTTTGGTGTTTCAGATTGATTTGTGAAAGAGCAGCAAAAAAGACCGGAAACTAATTTGTGTAGCAGCAAGTCATGGACAGTCAGCAAATGAAGCAGGAGGTCTCTATGGTGTTTCAGATTGATTTGTGAAAGAGAAAGAGTGAGTGATGTTGTTGACGATTATCTTCAGATCGAAAGAGCTGTCAACGAAATTGCACTGGCAAAAGAAACTGCCTCAAGTCCATTTGTTCCTTTTGCCTAGGATTGTGAAAGTAGCAGCACTTGCTCAGAGGGTGAATTTAGCAAAATGACAGACCCGATAAAACCAGTAAAACACCATCGGATATGTAGCAAGTGCAAGAAAGTTGATTGAGTTGACATAGCAGTACGAGTGGGCATGGCTGGCCTTGAAGAGGTTGGAGGAGCACCTGCGGCTGAGAAGCCAAAAGTGGTTATACTGCCCCAGGAGCACAGGGTGAAAAAATTAATTGGGAAACAGACCGAGACTAAGCAGTTAGTGGAAGACCTCATTGATGAAAGAATTGCCGTCTTCAATGCTAGAGAAATGAGAGATTGGGAGTAAGCTGAATCTATAACATCCCACCTTAAAGGCCCTGCTAAAGAAGAGATCCAGACGTATCCAGGCGTAGACCTGCGCCGGCCCAAGCGCCTTCTGGAAAATTCTTTAAGAGGCCTTCAAGGGAAAGCTGCCTGTCCCCCAGCTACTCAAAACATTGTACGACAGGCGCAAGGGGGAAGGTGGATTATTTAAATTATTCTCCCACGGGTTAAGGTAGCTAGTAATAAAGCCCAAGAAGTTGATAAGAAAGCAGTGCTCGAAGAGGATAGAACCCTAAGGAACCTGTTTGCTAACAATAATAAAGACACTGTGGTAAGGAACAAGTTGAGGAAGTTTGTCCGGGAGCACCCTACGAACTCAATAACTTTAATGTGTGTGCCCTGCGGGAGGGTCCCCTGACTAAGGACACCATTACAACAACCATAGACTTTGTAGATTCTGTAAATACACTACTACCTGGTGGGATAACTGTTATTAGCACTTTATCTCGACTGCAAATCTCGGGGATGAAGATGTATGGCTACAACAAAAACTCGCTTCGGGTTACTGAACGCCACCATCCATGTTAAACCCATGTTAAAACACCCATGGAGTCACAAGGTTGACCAAATTAAAGTGCCAGTCAGCGTGGCCAGAGTTGTGATACAGGGACAGAACAACACAAAGCCAACAAGGAAAATCAGAGATGACCTTTCCCATGAAAATGTACCCCAGAGCAGAAGCGGACTTGGAAATTTTGCTGATTAGGCATGCACCTGTTTTTGCAAGGAATAATAACGATCTGGGGTTCACTGACTTTTACTCCCACAAGATCCCAACCACAGATGAGGTCCCTGCAGCCCAACCCTACCGTAGGATACCCCCTAGCCAGTATCAAGAGGTGAAAGAACACTTTCAGAAACATTTTGGTGCTGGCATTGTCAAGGAGAGTTACAGACCCCATGTGACCAAATTGTGATTGTATGCAAGAAAGACGGCACAATTAGGCTACGTGTCGATTATCGCTGACTTAACTCAAAGACCATTAAGGACTCGTTCGTTTTTTTCCAGATCGAAGAAAGCCTAAATGTAGTAGGAAACACTAAGTTGTTCAGCATCCTCGACTTAGCGAGCTGGTTTGATCAGGTATCAATGGATGAGAAATTACGTCCAAAAACAGCATTCATTACACCATTCGGACGGTTATATATACTTCCATGGTCGTTTGGGTAAACAATGATAGTAGTCATGAAGTACATCCCAGAACAGCAGAAGTCTGTTGACCACTTTTTTTACAGGCTTACGTCAAATAAATCCTTGTTCTTTTTAAAAACAAAACAAAATGGCGTCTCCGCGAAGACTTACTAGTCAGGAGGTTTTAAATGGATTATTCGTCGATCCAGACTCGGATTTTGAAAATGAAAGCAGGGACCACTGAAGACGACAGTTAAGTGGAAGAGGCTGAGAGTGAACAATCGTCAGAGGAATCCGTAAACAGCAATGATTTGAGTGAAAATGTGGATGAAGTAAACACTACTGCTGGTGGAAAAAATCTTGGCCCTGGCAATACTTGTGGTCGTCGTCGTGGTCAAGGACAAGCAATATTAAGACGCCCAAGGAAGGGCCGAGAAGAAAATGCTTTATTAGAAGTACAGTGGACAGAAAATGATCTGGAACGAAATCTACCTCACTTTACTGCACACTCAAGTTTACAGGTTCAGCTACTAAACAATGCAGGTGTGATTGATTACTTGACCTTGTTTCTTACTGACGAGTTTTTTTTATTTATTAGTAGAACAAACGAATCGTTATGCTGCACAGTCAACACAAACATTCAAAACCTGCTTCCAACTTCACGTGCAAACACATGGAATGAAACCATCGAATTGAGATTAAGAATTTCTTACCCAGGCCAGAATATTTCACGGAAACGATTGTTTCCGGTTACGTGTCGGTTCCCAGCTGGCAAAATGACGGAACCGAAAACGGGTTTCTTACAACTTCTGAAATCTCTAGGCTTTACATACCGTATTATAACTAATAAGTTATCAATTTTCACGTCAGTAGACGTAATGCTTGCTTACTAGAAATGCATTTATTATAGAATTCCAACCCTACTTTTTATAGTCTCCTTTATAAAAAAAATAGGACCGAAAACTGGTTTCCGACAGTTTCCCATGGATCAGATACACGGAACCGAAAACTGGTTTCCGACAATTTCTGAAATCTCCAGGCCTGCTTACCACTTGTTATTGTAATTGGGATCGTAAAGAAACCGGAAATATCTGATTACAGTATACTGTTTCGTTCTTCTATTTCATTAAATAATACCGCTACATATACCTCACTACGTTTAGAAAGCAAATCGTCAAGGAAACGACATAAAATTAGAGATTAATGTTATCTGATGCGCTTACTTTGCTTTTGCCATTTTGAAACAAAACGTATGATAATTTACTTAAATCTTGTAAAAGAGTCTTGTTGTAATAAAGCATTGAGTTGTATTATTGCTTGTCAATAAATTTAGGTATCCACGCCCCTCCTAGGGTCCAAGGCTTTACAAATCTGCATGGGAGTGCTTCAAACAAAAAGAAGCATTCGCCTGATCATACCCTTACTCCATTTAAATGACCGATTCACCCCTGTTTTACCTACTAAATGACATCCTTAAACAGCTCCATGATGTGAACATTACTAGGAAAACCCTCACACATCCTCAACTATCAACAACCATGTACAATTCCCATTAAGAAAAAAAATCACTATGATCACAAGTCAATGCCTCAATTTTTGTCCACAGAATAGGACAACAATATCGTAACGCGACCATGAAACCGGAGAGCTATCCTCGACGTGGTATTACAAACCCACTGACACAGGCCTGATTATGAACTATCATGCTCTAGCTCCAAAACTTTACAAGCGTTCAGTAGTATCGGGGTTCGTTTACCGGATCTACCGTGCATGTAGTTCGTGGCAGAATTTCCATGAAAGCCTAAAAAAAGCAAAGCGCATACTAGAGAAAAACCAGTACCCTCCCGCATTCTATGATCCTATAATCAAACAGACTCTCGATTCCATCTTGGCAGAAATAGAACACCCTAAAGAGAAACCATCAACCCATCCAAACTCAAAATCTGGGAAAATGTCTCTATTCATCCAGTATAGAGGAAAATGCACTGAGGACTATGCGCGTGCCCTTCACAAAATCAATGCTCCGTGTACCATCGTCATGACACTCAGAAAACTCAATACAGTACTGCCTTCACTAAAACCACCAGTGGAGAAAATGCTTAAAAGCGGGCTTGTTTATCGTCTTACTTATCCACGCTGCTCTGCGAGCTATGTTGGCGAGACCAGCCAACATCTCAAGTCTCGCTTCAAGGAGCACACCCAGAGAGCAGGTCCAATGAAGTTCCATCTATCCCAATGTGGTACCACCATCTCTGAAGAGAACGAAGACATACTCCAAACATCATCACGCGGAGAGCACTACTTTTTGACACTTGAAGCCCTTCATATCAGAGAACTCAAGCCCCAGATTAACAACAAGGATGAATACAAGAGCAGGGAACTCATATTAAGCTGTAGTCATTGTTTTTATGATCACTAGTCAACACCTTAAGTCATTAGTTATGCCTAATGCATATGGTATATATTAACTCACAAGCAGTCGAATTTCACTTTAATAACACAAGCCTGAAGATGACTGCAAAGTCGAAAATATTTGATTTATTAAAGAATTAACCATCATGTTGGCTCTATTTGTCCATAATATCGTAACTGTCACAATTGATTCCCTCGTTCTCCAACATCGCCTATTCTCCCTCACTTCATAGGTCCTAACCCCTCTCCCCCAACCCATTGAATGCACACCCCTAATTTCCAATTATTGCTAATTTAAACAGTTTGACAACACAAGAACAAACAGTATTAAATCAAGTTTCAGGTGACTGAACTCTTTGACGAGTCTAAAATAAGATAAAAAAAGTTTGATAGAAAGTACAAACATTTTGTTCTTGTTATATTCAAGCATTTGAAGATTTATTAATATTTATTGCTGGGTAATTCACGATATTCACATATAAAAGTAACCGATCGTGGTGGGCATAAACCCGAGGCTCGAGGAAAGTGATTAAGTTGTCTCTTAAGAAGCCGCCAAAAGTACAGCAAAAAACTGACGGGAGGCTCTAATTTGAAAAAGGCAAAACATGGTACACTGCCTCTATTAATTACCAGAGGAATTTGAAGTTATTTTTGCAACCAGACCTTTGCTAGAAAGACTTCAGGCAATATTTACAGAAGTAGAATCTAAATATCGTACTGTTACGAGACAAATTGCCGACATTAAAGACAAATTCATTGACGAAGGAGCTGGGGATGAAGAAGCACAACCCCATTGAAAGCACGGAGCAAAAGTTAAGACCGAATACTTAGATGCAGCATAGGGATTTGCATAGTATGAAACGAATGTTTTAGAAAACCAAAAAGTGAAGTGAAAGACGATAAATCGGAATCAATAAGCCATGCGTGCTGCCATAACGAAGATTGCCAAAATCTCAGAGTCGGAGCTAAGCAAAACTGGAATAGAATGGCTGTCAGTTCCATTTTCAGATGAAAACCGTACTTCGTATGCAACAATTTAAAACAGAGTTCAACCACTGGAAATAGAAATACAAGCTGGACGAGGAAGAACAACTTCAGCGTTTTCTTAAAGTTATGCCAAATGGCTGGAAGTATCGGGTTTGCCTTTTGTGTACGTCAGGAAGTACATGGGGCCGCAATTTTTTCGAAGCTCGATCTGAAATCGGGGTATCACTAGACAGAGGTGTGGACCCAGATTCCAGTGGAATCACAACATTCGTCACATATCTCTGGCGCTACAAGAGGCTAATGTTTTGGATATCGTTAGCCCCTGAAGCATACCAACCCATCATAAAACAGAGCCTACATGGTTGCCCAGGAGTTCGCAACATAAAAAAAAAGTAAAACATTTATGTTGCACCCTTTTCTTATGGATATGTTCAAAGGCACATTAAATTAATTACGTTTACCCCCAGCGGACCGAAAGCACATATAGGCACCTCTGGCAGCCGCTTTAATGTGGTCTATGTATGCTGGTACTCATTTACCTACCTCGGTAGGATGGAAAAGCTGAGTGAGCTTTAGCGGGAAAGAAGGCCAACCAAATGTTCAACGCTCGACGAGGGTGGGGATTGAACCCGGGACCTTAGAGTTGGGAGGCAGAGATCTTACCACTGCGCCATAAATCTGATCATATAATTGTGTATGGCAAGAACCAACCCGAGCATGACCAGAATTTTGAGACAGTTCTACAGAGAATTAAAGACAAAGGGCTCAACTTGAAGAAACAGAAATGTTTGGTGTTTCAGAAATAACTTCTTTGGATTTAAGATTTCAGCAGCTGGAGTCAGACCGGATGATCTGAAAATCGTCGCAATAAAAAATGTACGGCGCCCAACAAATCCAAACAAAGTTCGAAGTTTCTTAGGCCTTGTTAATTACTGTGCCAGATTTTTCCCCAGCCAAGGCCAGCAAATTGTCATGCCTGCTACATTTAGTAACCACACCCTACAGCTAGCCCATGAAGACCATCAAGGCATTGTTAATACGAAGCAATTGCTGAGCGCGAAAGTTTGGTGGCCTGGCATGAACTAGATTAAGAAACTAATACAGAAATGTATAACATGTCAAGCACAAACATCACCAGCACGTCAAGAGCCTCTTCACATGACCCAAATACCAGATAAACCATGTCAAATTGTATATGCAGACCTTTGTGGACCTTTTCCTTCTGGGGAATCGGCTCTCGCGCTCCTAGATGGGTTTTCCAGATAGTCGGAAGTTAAAAATCTTAAACATACCTACTTAAAACATCACCGTAAAATCTGTCCCTACTGGCTCAAAGCAAACGGAGAGGTCAAAAGATTTAATCAAACACTCATGAAAGTTATAAAGGCAGCGCACACAAAAAGGAAAGATTGGCGCAGAAAACTGCCTCAATTTTTGCTGAATTACAGAGCAACAGTCCATACCACCACAGGGGAAACATTTTCAAAGTTATCGATGGGATGTGACATATCTCATGATTGGCTCTTACCGTATAATTCCTTCCCCTATGCGTGATGGAAAGCCATTCCAAGAGATGAATTTTGGGATGCGGGTTAACTCAGATCTTAATTTGTTGGGTGAGCAAATAGATTTTGCTCGACTGACCGACAACCGTATCCAGGCGATCTTGAATGACCATTTATTTAGTGTAGCTGGTAAAGCGTTAAAACCACTATAAATATGAAAGATCCTGAAACATAGATGGTACATGATACGATAAATGGTTAAACCATCGGGGTATAACTGGATATCCAGGAAATAAGACACTTCGTAAGCAAAGATGTAAACGGTGAAGTTAAGATTAGGGTGGAAGCCATTAAACAATTCATGTTCACGTGCAATATCTTGACTTTTGATCAGTATACGTGTGTCATTGAAGCATCGCGCATAAAAAGCTACTTTCTCCTCGATCAACTTTTTCACAATTTTTTTTCAAGTTCTGTCATAATGTTGGCTAAGACTGATCCTAAAGATGACCCATGCTTACACCGTTGAATTGTTCGTAAATCTTTCCGTTATCACTAAAGGCAGTCTTAGTACAAGTGTCATAGAGGAATTTCTTTAAAGTTTGTGCTTTAAGGTGGTTTCAATAAGCTTTTGATCGTAAAATTGTTCGAGGATATCAATTGTTCGCTTGAGAGGAACATTTGTGAAAAGTGATACTACGTCAAGAGAGATCCACATGTGATCATTCAAGAGATGGGAGGGTATGTTACGTATTTGTTCTGCTGCATCAAACAAGTCTTTAAGAACAAACTCATAATACGTGAGCGGATTTAGAAGCCGTACAAAATATTGACCAAGATTGTTGTGAGTCGAGCCAGTAGTGTCAATAATAGGGCGGAACTTTGGGAGTGAGTCAAAGGGCTTGGATCTTGGGGAGCGCATGTGCTCTCGCGACTTTGGCATTTTGTAGTCTCCATACTTTATAGTCGTTTAACGTTAGTTCACCCCGATTGAATAGAGTCCGTAGATATCGTTGTAGAGAATTTAAACGTTTAGGTGTAGGGTCTTATTAAGAAAACGGAATTTGGAGCAGACTACTTGACAGTGGTTCAGATCTAGATAGACCGGCGACAGATTTAACATTTTTCCACCATTTCTTTGGATCATGAGCCTGGGTGTTAAGGATGTTTTTGTCATAGTATTTTCTACAAGCTGACTTGCAAAGTTTGTTTATTCTATTTCGATAGAAGTTGTACTTGAGGGTGTGACCAGAGGACCAGGCATGCTGTCTTTTGGAGATCATAATCTTGATATCCTCTGTGATCCATGGTTGTCTTTGGGATGGGTCTTGATGCTATTTTTTGGGAGATGTTTATCCATAGTAGAGGACAGGATATGTGAGAAGAACTCAAACTGCTCAGAAACAGACTTCATACGATAAAGGGGAGTCCAATTTATAGTAGACAAGGCATTCGCAAATGCTTGTTTGTTTGCAGGTTTGCATTTCCTTTAAGTAACATAGACAGGTTGGTGATGGTTACCTTGGAGTATTGAAGAGTGCAAGAGGACGCATGAATGATCTGATTGGCCAATGGAGCAAGTTGGTCAACAATGCTGTAATATTTGGACAGGGTAGTAAATACTTTGTCAAGAACAGTAATTAACTAATAAACTATAGAATGCCAACAAAAAGTCTATATAAAGGTTAAGTTCTAGGTCAATTGAACTTAACCTTTATATAGACTTTTTGTTGGCATTCTATAGTTTATTAGTTAATTACTGTTATCTGTTATTCTACTTAGCATAGAATTCTTGACCTAGAACTTGACCTTTGTAGAGAATTTTTGTTGGTATTCTATTGTTAGTTATTTTATAGTATCGCGGGTCTACAGTATTCCCATATGACATGTCGTACGTGTGTATATATATGTTTCACGAATTTCATTCATTGCATACTGAGGAAGGAGAGTATCTCCGAAAACGTTTTAACAAATTTTTTACATTTTTTTTTACAAGTTTTTAACAGTTTTTAACAATTTTAAAATTTTTAGGCCTGAATGGCACAAAAAAAGGAAATCCTGATATCGTATACGGCCTACAAAAATATTTTAAACCTTGTACAGGAGGTACAAGAATATTCAACACTGATATAATTTTGGACTATGAAATAAAATCCTTGTTTTGCCGTGAGTGCCAAAAACATGAAGGGTAAGACAAAGAGTGTTTGCCCTACAAATCATGGAAAATAAAACATGACCCACAATGCCAAATAAACCATGAGGGATCCTCAGGAGCTATGGAAAAGGCTGCAGCAATAGAGATGTTTGGCCGGTCAATTGAGACAAGGGGCCTCAAATATACAACCTATGCTAGGGATGGTGACAGTGACTCTTTTATTTCTGTGAAGAAAGCTATGGAGGAGAAGTATGGAAAAAGATATGAATAAAAAAAGGAGGGTTGTGTGGGGCATGTCCAGAAGCGAATGGGCACTGCTTTACGGAATTACAAGAAAGAAAACAAAGGTCAGAAGTTGTCAGATGGGAAAACAGCAGGAAGTCAAAATCGCCTGATCGATGAAAAAATTCTTAAAATTCAAGGCTATTATGGAAAGGCTATTCGGAAACACAAAGGAGATTTAGAAGGAATGAAACAGGCTATCTGGGCAATATTTTACCATTCAATTGCTAGCTCCCAAATTGATTTGAAAGAGCAACATAAATATTGCCCACAAGGGACTGACTCCTGGTGCCAGTATGTGCTTGATCACTATGATAATACGTCAAAATACTCTGAGGATCAGCGACTCCCTGAAGCATTTAGGAAGGAACTTGATCCTATTTTTTTGAGGCTTGCTATAAGGATGATCTCCTTGAAAGGTGTGTGAATGCCTTAACACAAAACCAAAATGAAGCAGTAAACAGGCAGCTGTGGGATTTTTGCCCAAAATCAAGATTTTGTGGTAAGCGTCGAGTGAAAATTGCTGTTTGCCAGACTGTTGGAGTTTTTAATACTGGTGCAGCATCAAAGGGAACCATCATGCAACAATTTGGCTTTAAAGTTCTGGGGATTAATATGATGTGAGGCCTGAGAATCCAGGATAGGTCACGATTGCAATCTGCGGCCCAAAAAGTGAAGTTGAGGTATGCTATTCAGCGTAGAAATATAAAAATCAAAAAGGCCAAAAACAAGAAAGCAAGCAAAGACAGCTATGTTTCTGGAGGATTTAATGAAACAGGCCCCCAAATGCTACAATCCCAAGGAGGAAGCAAAAGAAATATTCCAACAACAAGAAAGAGGCAGGCAAAAGCAGCCAACTGACACTGTCGGCATTACATTTGTTGCTGAGGCTGAGGCAGTGGCTTCTAAAAAAAAAAAAACTAAAACTTTGCTTTTCTACAGTATATATATTTTTAACATTCTATTGCCTTTCAAAATAATGAAATATCAATTTGAAATTATTTTTAATTGTAACGAATGGTTACACTTTAGGAAAAAGAATTGTTATTTTACTTTTTATCTTGAGAAAACTTTGAGAGGCTTTTTCTCAAATTTGCTTTTTTCAGTAATAATGCATTTGGGGCCAACATAACTAGTAGAATATTCAAGCAATTCGTCTGAATTTTTTGCAGCTACTTTTAAATGTCAAGTAATGTGCAACAAATAAAGGATTTTGAAATTTTAAAAATTTTTGATGCCGTTGTCATGGAAATGTCAATAATTTCAGGTATCAAATTACAATTAATTTATTGAAAAAATCTGTCTATTTGTTGCAATCTACTATGATATAGCAATGCAATGACCAAAAATGGTTGAGTTTTCTAGTTTGCAACTGCCAAAATTTAGGCCCCAAAATTCACATACAAGCATAAATCTAAGGCCAATACTAGTTAATTATTAACGTTACAAACATTTTTTATTGTGAAAACTTTGACTTACCCATAAAGTTTTAGAATATGGGAGAAGTTTATAACTATTAGAGATTTTATGAAGATATGAGAGTTTAGTGGTAATTCTATAAGCAATATTGGCACATTTGATGGTGTTTTTCGGTTCGATATGATGACTGGTAGGTCTCCCAAGCGAGGAAGACCTCCGGTCAAAGAAAAGATCGTGAAAATTCGTCTGAAACAATCTGTTTTCGAGATATAGAAGAACAAGAAACAGACATCTAGATATGGGCAACGCTCACACGGCATTTTTACTGCGTATTTGTGGCATTGCGGCCCTGGAAATGCAAACAGCACACAGAAATCAACAACGATTCGCATCAAGCGGCAGCGGTTAGATTGTTATTGTGGGGTGAAAGGCCTACACGACATCACTTACAATCACGTTTGGTTTTCTTTGAAACTCCCATTTTGTTTGTCCGCTAAAGCAAACTGACGTTGTTAACTTTTAGGGTTTTAAGCAAGTTCTCTGTGAGAGTCCGCTCGTTTGTAGTTTGTTTTGATTCAATATATTTGTCAACAAATGCTGATGTTCTTTCTGTAAGGTTGTCAGTGTCAAATCATGACCATTTGGAAAATAAAATACTTGATTTGCATTTTAGTTTTGGGTTGAGTTGAGTGTTTATGTTTGGGTTCTACGCATGTATTGACTCAATTTTCAAACTCTAATAATGAAGTTCTTGGTTTGCTTTCAAAGCACTGTGAGATTTTTACGTTCGTTTCATTTCTTCAGTTTTTGTTTGAGCGACATTGTTTTGTTTGACATTTGATCTGGGCGCCTAGTGTGTTGAAGTTCTTTGCTTAGCAGATTTTTTTTGCTCCTTTAAAGTCTTTCAACATCACGATAGCTTAACTTGCGCGCCAGCTTGGCATGTGAATTTTCGCATTGAATTAATTAATACATTGTTTGGGGTTTGACATGTGTCCTGCCTTATGTCAAATTAGCCGTTCTGCTCACTGATCACAGTTGACAACATAAACATTTTGAACTCATTCCAGGCCTCTTCCGTGAGGTGACAACGGTTCTTTAAGTAACACATCCAGCTTGCGATCATGACGGCAGGTGACTTTATTGTTATAAGTGTCCACGATTTTCCAACGGGAACAACGGATAGCCAAAACTTTAAACCACGTAATGTTGTCATATAAGACTTTCTCTTTAACTTCTAAATCGCGACGTAGGTTAATTACACGTTTGTTCTTGCGGTTAATTTCATGAATCAGTAATCTTCGGTAGTAGCAACTTCTGGAACGGTGATTGTAAGATTTCAGGATCTTCCATCTACCAGCTATACTAAATGGTCACACAAGATCGCCTGGATACGGCCGTCGGTCAGTCGAGCAAAATCTATTTGCTCACGCAACTAAGATCTGACTTAACCCGCATTCAAAAATTTGTCTCTTGGAATGGTTTTTCATCAAGCATAGGGGAAGGGATTATACGGAAAAGCCTACATCATGGTCATGAGAGACATGCTGATACGTTTTCTCCAAGTGATTCTACCGATACTCTTTATTTCCATCTACCATTATTAGGAACCACCGATTATTTCAGAACAATGTCCAAGTAAAGTTGCTGTTGTATATCAAACAACTAAATTATCTTACTTTACCAACACCAAAGACTCAATACCTACACTTAGCAAATCATTTGTTTATAAGTTTAATTGTCCTGGATGCAGCCAATTAATCATATAAAACAAATCGAGCACTCATGGAAAGCACCATTGAACACGCCTGCAATCATGACAGTACCGTCAAACAACATTTGGATAAATGCGAAGGTTTTCTTTTTATTAAGAGCTTGTTTAGTTTTCAGTTAAATTCCCCTTGCTTAGTTGACCATAGGTCATTCAATATAAAAGCGGTACAAGTTACAATTACTGTAATCGCACGAGCAGAACACTGGAACGTGCTTTTGTTTAAAGAGGCTCTTTTGAATAAATACAAATCGCACATTTTGAACTCGGGACTTACGGCGTCAAGGGATTTACAATTATTAGCATGTAAATCCGTACTTCTTTCTAAGGTCATTGTGCATTTTCTCACCGTTGCCTGATGGTCCTGACGATGTTGTTGCATTAAACAACAAAATATCGCGTAACCGCTATTTACTTCTTGCATAATTTCTAATCCACATTCTAGTTTCATGATGAATTTTTTCGGATTAGTATTCGTCCTGTCTAATCTTGATAGTCCATATCATTTTATCTGCTTTTGTTTTTCTTCTATTTTAGAGAACATTAGTCGGTAATTTTATAATTTGAAAATTTTGTAGGGGGAGAATGTCAGTTGGGTTTCTGGCCCAGTTTTCTTTTCCTGTCAGTAGTTGTTTTTAAAGTATACTACAGTTTCTTGTATTATTGTGACAAATGCTAATAAAATTTTTAAAAAAATGTTTCCTTTTTTGTCAGACATGGCACATTTATGATAGTCCAACGCTGCCATTCATTTTTTCACTCAAATTACATTTTATAAAAAAAAATATTCCTCAGTTTTTCGACGTGAAAAATAAGTTTATTTGATTTTGAAATAAAAAATATATATTTTTAAAACTGAAACTATGTAAAAACGATTTTTAAAACAATGTAGCAATATTACATGTGCAAGCTGTGCTCAAAAATATTTTTGTAGATTGTTCGTCAATAGTCTCATTGAACATCCACTTTATTCCGTATCCCAGGATTCTATATTATGGTTATTTGGTCAAATATGCTATTTAAAATTCATTTAATAAATGAATTATTGCTTTTAAAGTACGAATTATCCATTTTTAATTCAAAAAATGTTTCAGCTAAAATTGAGATTATTTATTGCAGTAGTTTCTTTGAGAAACAATGCCGGATTCCTACCGAGTTCGCAGAAAAATACACCAAAATTTTCCAAGAAAATAGGTATATGACAATATTTACCAAAATGTTCTATACAATCCCCTGCGTATTGTATTAGAAATTGACTTGCCATGGCTTTGAAAGTACTTGATGACATATTCAAGCAATGATCAGACCTGTAGTAAAGTCATTTTTCTGATTTACTCTTTCTCTGATGTTACAGACTCTTAATCAAGAAGCCAAAGATCACCCGATATACACATCTCCAAAGAAAATGAATCAGATCAGATGGTATGTATTGAATTGAAATCAAATCAATGATTAAAGCACCCTAGAACAAACCTCTAGCCTATTTCGTAACATATATAATTCCCGTTGCTTGATATAACATTTGCATGAACTGATAATGATTTCAATGATTGAAAAAATTTTATATTTTTGATAACTCTAGTGTTTATGGATCCAACATCAGGAATTGACTTACCGACTATTAATTTAAATCAGCTTTGATAAATTGCATGACTGTTTTCTTGTTTTGTCTTCTGTTGATCATGGTAAAGTAAATGCCAGTATTCATGGCTCAGGACAAATGACACTAACAGCAGACCTATCTACACTGGGCCCAAAACTCAAGGTGATATCTCTGTAAATCTTAGATGATCTTGGTTTTAGGATTACTGTATAATAACAGGGTTGCCACAAAGGTTCCATTTCAAAATTCCCTGACTTTTCCCTGACCAAATTTCCTTGTTCCCTGACCATAAATAACAAATATACGCATTTTAGTGTAATTTCCAATGGCCTCGAACCACCCCTCACACCCATTCTTACCTCCTTTTTATTAAATTATGCTAAATGAGCATTACAAATTTATATTTGTTTTACAAAGCTGACATATGTAGGTTTTGACATACAAATGTACTGCTTCACATCAATCAGTTTTGGTGCATGCCGACACAAATACAACATAAAATATTGTAACTGTAACCAGTTCCATGTAAGTTGTTCT